>WNWU01013616.1:177101-202271 GCA_012654045.1 Ptyas mucosa
CCGTTTCGGAGGTTTTTTTTCTGAAGCTCCATTTCGGAGGCTTTTTTCAGCATCTGAAACCTCCGTTTCAGAGGCTGGGCGGAGCTACATTCAGAGTATAAGACACACCCAGATTTTCACCCTCTTTTTTGGGGAAAAAAGGTGCATTTTATAGTCCGAAAAATACAGTAATTTCTTAGGTAATATATCCCATATTTTTCTTAAAAACAAGGTTCCCATTGTCTGACCATAATTATCAAAAATCATGGTATAAGTTTTATACCATTTGACAGCAACAAATAAAAACAAGTCTAAATCCTAAAAACAAATTCTCCAAAGTTATCTTTCTAAAAACAAGAAAAAGAGAAAATCTTCACGTTCCCTATGAGCGTAACATAATCTTCTTTGCATTATTGCTCCACATACCATAGCCCTCAGCTTTACCAAAAATGTTTAATGAAACCTACTGGCACCAAAGCATGTCTACCTCAGTCTACAGGTGATCATATTAAATAAATTGAAGTACTAATAAGCAAACCATGGAACACTCCACCATTTGGCATGATAGTCAATGTGGTATCACTCCATTTCTACAGATTAAAATCTGGAAAAAAAATACTCCAAACTGATGGACAGACTGGTCTGATTCACATGTTCTAGACCAGGGCTGTCAAACTGCTGGCCCATGTGCCGGTTGCATCACGTGCTGGCCACGCCACACTCGGTTTAGTGAAGGGGGGAAAAGTCCCAATACGTCACGTGACACCACCGTCATGACGTGAGTTTGACACCCCCGTTCTAGACTATAAGTTTCATTTTAGCTTACCACATTAAATGATTACTTTGGAGCTTAGTGTGTTGCGATTATTTATAGCTTATGTGTGAAACCAGCCAACTAAGATTTAGTAACAAACCCCTTGAGTTGGACTCAACTCTTGGTGACTATAAGGAAGTTCGCTATTATTTTCTTCTAGGGAGTTTTTCAATTTCTCAATCAAGCTTACAGTCCAGGTATTCCCCGATGGTGCCTAACAGATGGTTTCCCTGTTTTGCTTCAGAGCCCAGACATGATTGGTCAGGTTCTGCCACCTGCTGGGAAGATGTATTCTCTTATGACATGTGAACCAGGAATTAAATTCTGACAATCAAGGTAGGATTGTTTGAAGAAGTGAGGAAGTGTAGCCTAGTTTTCTGTCCTGGTGAAAAACACCGCCACCACCCTACTATTACGATGAACAAGAAAAATATATTTATATTAGCCAGGATTTTCTGATTTCCCTTTGTCTTGTCCTTTTTGAAGCTCTTTCAGATCAAGTTTTCTGACTCTGGAAAATTAACTATGAGGGCTCAGGGAAGTTAGAAGGTGATATGAATTTAGATTTCCTTTTTAACTTTGATGTCCTTTTCCTAGGAAGCATGAATTATTGCATGAACGTGTAAGAATGCTTGAACTTGTTTTTAAGTTATTTAAGGTGGTGAGTGCAATGAGAGACAAAATCTGCATTGTAGGTAAAATTGTTTTGTACTTGAAGAACAAAAGCAAATTTCACTTAAGCAGAAAATCACAAAAGACATATCTACTTAGGTAATAGTAATGCATTTATTTATAACCATAGGTTTTAGCAAAATTTATGTACTGTAAAGTATAAAATTTAGCAACATTAATATGAAATTCATTATTATTCGTATAATTCATATCAGTTCATCTCTTCTAAGATAAACAGCACTGTCTATCAATACCTGGTTTCATATCTTCATACAGCCACTGCAAACAATACAACTTAAAGTAAGATATTTAAAAGTAGGTCCTTTTCTCTAACTTTGAAATTTAATTCTCAACATAGCTCTAAATTTCATGTGGACTCATCCACACATAATCAGAATAGTGAAATACCTGCTAGGAAACATTTTGTTCCCTACTCAAACAAGTAAAATTGTATTTAAATCCACAATGATAATCATAGAAGAATGCTTATCACTACTTTTAGCACTATTGGGAAACATTCTAATCCAATTCAAGTCAATCACCCTTCCCAAACAGTATGAGGGTTTTGAGACAAGTGCTTCCACTGAATGCATATTGCCAACAGCAAAGCCCTGATAATCTGTTTTGTCAACTAAACATTCTGGTTGCTTGCCAACCTCTTAACACTGGCTTTTCTTTTCTGTCCTTTTCTATCTTGTGCTTTATTAGGTCTATTGTGTATTTGAATTGGGTAGGTTGCTTAACACACCTTTTGCTTCTCAACTTTAAAACACTGCTTTACTATATTATTGATAGTAATAATTTAACGCTCAATGCCTTCACACCTTTGTATCTGATTGCTTAGGATTAATAGCATCATTACATTTTTAAATGAAATTAATCTGAAACATCCTGTAATAATTGCTGTATAGGGCATGTAACATCTAAAACCTATCTGAATATTTCAAAATATCAAATATCAAACAAAACGCTACACTTATAGAGTAGAATCTCAAATGGAAATAGTCACAAATGTTTTGTGAGAGCACTTCATTAGGCCAAGCAACTTAATACTGAAATCTTTTCATAGATACAAAAGTATCTGGGTCAAAGCTAAAGAAAAAAAAATCATGGGAAAGGGCTTCCTTTTTTTGGATACCAAATCACAATGCTGGCTGCACAATGATGGTTAAAGCTGCCAGTGTCACTGGATTTGAGCTACTGGCTCTATGGAACAGAACAGAGAAAGGCCATTGAAAGGTGAAAACATTGGAAATCCAGGAACTTGGCTTCCATTCCTGCAAGACCTAGAACATGCTGCTGGCTTGCATAGGACTCCCAGAATCCACCACTCTTCCTGTTGGCAGGGCATCCACTCTGCCTGAAGTACTTCAGGAAAATGAAAGAGCAGAGCCATAACAACCAGGGCCAGGACCCGGTTTACTCTACTTGCCTGGAACTTTAGTACCTCTCATTCAATGCCATCATAACTTTGAAATGGTTACTGAAGAAGTGGTCATAACTCAAGGGTTACCTTAACCTATAAATGGAACAGAACAGAACATCAGAGTTGGAAGGGACCTTGGAGGTCTTCTAGTCCAACTCCCTGCTTAATCAGGAAATCCTATACCATTTCAAACAAACGGTTGTCCAATCTCTTCTTAAAAACTTCCCGAGACTTCCAGTTTGACGTCACGGCGAGATCGGATGCGAGGAGTGAGGCTCCATGAACTCGTGCCGAATCCTTTTTTTTACCTAGAGCCTAACCCCAAAGAAAATAAACCATGGAAAAGAGACTCTTTGAAATGTTTGCCAAAGCGGCAAATAATTACAGAGAGAAAAATTATATACCTGAAAAAAAGGAACTAAAGGGAGAGCACAAAAGCTTTAAAATATAGAAAGATTGGATTTTTAAACTTTATTGTCAATATTTTGGTAAGACATTTTAAAATGCTGGAATTATTTATCTGAATATTGACTATTTGCAAAAAACTGAAATAAATATTTGTCAGATTTTGTGCAACGTTGAAATTTAAGCTGAAGGCACCATCTACTGGTGAATGGAATATATACTAAACTCCTACAACCTTGGGAAGTACTGATAAAACAAAGTAAAAAAAAGTAGAAATAAATAACACCTGGAGGACTGCTGTGCTATCTACTGCTATATTTATTTATTTATTTATTTAAATTTATATACCGCCCTTCTCCTGCTGACTCAGGGCGATGCACAACTAAAAATAAAAAACATTCCAATACAAAATTTAAAATTATTAAAAGAATTATATAAATTTGGCCCAAAAATTTAAAACAATCCACATTACAATTTAAAATATCCAAGGGTGGATATCGGTCTACTTCATGGTTATTGGAGGTTTAACTGTGAGATTATGGAAGACATCTAAAGAAAGCAACTTTTAAATGCCAGGATCTATGACTGAACTTACAGAGTAGACTTAAGGAGACATTTGGAAATCTTCCTGGATTATTTAAAGGGAACTAATTGACTAACTGTGGGACACAAAGAACTATAACTATTGCATTCCCCTGAGGAGCAATGCTAGGACTGAGCAAATGGTTGCTAAGCTGGCTTTCTGAAGTCATAGACAATTAAGACTTTGGGACGGTGATAGACTACTGACCAGCTATTGAGCAATATTTGGACCTATCAAAATAAGCCAAGATGTTGCATCAGGGGGAAATGAGTGGATTTCAAAAAGAAATGGTGTTGATGCTCCAAAGTACTTATGATATGTTGATAAAGAACCACAGGGAGATAAAAGACTTAATGCATGACATTGTGGGAAATCAGAAAATGTTCATCAAGGGACAATGAATAAAGATCATAAAACACAGGAAATAGAGGAGATAATAGAAAGACCAGAGGAAAAGACAGAACAGATAAATCAACAAATAAAATAAGAAGAGAAGAAAGAGAAAACAATAAAAACTTATGAATCAAGTAAGGGACAATATATATTAAGAGATACAAAAATGGGATTGGATAAAAAGAAATTTATTTTTGAAGAGAAGATGGGGCTTGGGCAGATCCTCTGGAGGTATGGCAGCAAAAGATAGTAGAGATGTAAGAGATATTTAAGTTAAATGGGAAAGATGTAGACAGAGACAAAGACCCAAAGGAGGAGTTTGGGAAGCAAGTCAAAATCGAATAAGAATTGAAATACTAAAGCAGGCAAGAGATGATGGTTAGAAAGGGAATGCTGTTTAATATAAGATTGGCTTTATTGAGAATTAGAATAGAGGCAGAAACAAGGGGGAATATTATTATAAATATTTTATATAAGATATTAAAAGTAATAGCTAGATGTAAAGATTAGATGTTGAAAGATGGTATCGCTATGTACCTTTAAATAATATTGTGATTGTTATTAGAATGGCGCGCAAAAACACTGAACAGCTAAACAATGAAGGAACACACTCTAATACAAATATGTATAATAACACAATTATATGTATGGTTAATATAACAAATATTATTAATATTACTATTATTATTTGTATTTAAATGAATGATACCCAGATGCCTCACTATTCATATAATGATATTGATGTATATCCAAAAATAAACCAAAAAACCACAACTTCCCATGTTGGAGCATTCACAACTTCTGGAGCAAGTTGTTTCACTGATTAATTGTTCTGTCAGGAAATTTCTTCTTAGTTCTAGGTTGCTTCTCTCCTTGATTAGTTTCCACCCATTGCTTCTTGTCCTGCCTTCAGGTGCTTTGGAGAATAGCTTGACTCTCTCTTCTTTGTGGCAACCCTTGAGATATTGGAACATTGCTATCATGTCACCCCTAGTCCTTCTTTTCATTAAACTAGACATACCCAATTCCAGCAACTGTTCTTTATATTTTTAGTCTCCAGGCCCCTAATCATCTTTGTTGCTCTTCTCTGCACTCTTTCTAGAGTCTTAACATATTTTTTGCATCATGGCAACCAAAACAGGATGCAGTATTCCAAGTGTGGCCTTACCAAGGCATTATAAAATGGTATTAACACTTCAAGTGATCTTGATTCTATCCCTTTGTTAATGCAGCCTAGAACTGTGCTTTTTTGGCAGCTGCAGCACACTGCTGGCTCATATTTAAACGGTTGTCCACTAGGACTCCAAGCAGTTGTGAAATGAGTGACATGGTTGTTAAGAATGCTACAATGGGCATAAATGATGACCAGTCATAAGTGCGAAGACCGGTCAAAAGTGCGAGGACCTGTCAGAAATCACTTTTTTCAGCCCTCTGGGTAGTCCTTTTGTGCACATGGGCTACTCAGAGGGCTGAAAAAGTTATTTTTGACTGGTCCTCACAGTTTTGACCGGTCTTCGTACTTATGACTGGTCATCATTTATGCCCATTGTAGCATTCTTAACAACCATGTCACTCATTTCACAGCTGCTTCTCTTCACCATGGTGATAAGATAGGGCAAAAATGTAAAATGTGAGGACAGTCGTAAGTTCGAGGACTGGTCACAAGCGCGAGGACCAGTCAAAAATTACTTTTTCAGCCCTCTGAGTAGTCCATATGCACAAAAGGACTACCCAGAGGGCTGAAAAAAGTGATTTCTGACAGGTCCTCGCACTTTTGACCGGTCTTTTTTTATTTTGAAATTTACCAGCAGCTGCTGCATTTCCCACTCCCGGCTTATACTCGAGTCAATAAGTTTTCCCAGTTTTTTGTGGTAAAATTGGGGGCCTCGGCTTATATTCGGGTCGGCTTATACTCGAGTATATACGGTATGCTGAACCTGTGCATTTTATTTTTCTTGCCTAAACGTAGAACCTTACTATTTTCACCAGTGAATTTCATTTTGTTAGATAGTGCCCAGTGTTCAAGTCTGTCAAGATCCTTCTGGATCTTAAGTCTATCTTCTGGAGTGTTGGCTATTCCAGTCTGCTTGGTGTCATCTGCAAATCTGATGAGTTTCCCATCTATCCCCTCATCCAAATCATTGATGAAGACGTTGAAGAGTACTGGGGCTAAAACAGAGCCCCACTACACACTTCCCTCCATGTACATGCAGTTCCATTGAGGACTACATGTTGAGTGTGGTTGGTCAGCCAATTATGAATCCATCTGGTGGTGATGTTGTCTAACCCACATTTTTCTATCTTATCAAGTAGTAGGTTGTGATCTACTTTGTCAAATGCCTTACTGAAGTCCAAGTAAATTATATCCACAGCATTCCTCTGGTCCATTAATTTTGTGTGACACATGTAAAAAAGGACAAGACTTCAATTCAGTGGCCACCATCTTGAATTTTTGACATCCTGCCTCCCCTGTCTTGGATCAATGTTTTTACTGTTTGCGGATTCTGGGCAGTCCAACACTTCTGATGGGAAATCTAGTATAAATCAAAGCAAGTTTTGAATGTGTAATATCAAAAATTTCAATTCCTGGTTATGTTATTTCTTCTCAAAATGTAAGTCAAAATATTTGTATGTCAATGATATTTTTTTTTAGTTCTAAAAACTAAAGTTCATTTTTTTGCATATTAATATTAATGCATATTAATATGTTGCTGAAAATAAAAAAGGAATTTATAACTATAAAATAACATATGGTAATATTGTATATTTTATATGCTGAACTTTATATCAGTTCAACAGTTTTCTTAGAATTTCTTTAAACCATGCTGCCCTCTTGTGATCAATTTATTTAATATTTCATAGTAATACACAAGACTATAAATACAGCAGCTGCTTCTATTGAATTATTGTTTAAAAGCCTAAATTCACATGGTACCCTTTGTATTACATTAGATTACTGATACTGATTATATCTGAACTTCATTTGGCACCATAAGTATCAGCAAAATCAAGTCTTCCTTCTGAACATACATTAATGTTTAGACTTTAATACAGACATTACGTTTAGTATGCACATTTAATAGTGACAAACACAAATCATTTAAAAGGAAAAATTAATCTGTCACAGAGATATTCGTTATAAGGATAGCATAGATACATAAAAGATGATTTTGAATCCTCAACAAAAAAAAAATTCGCTCACAAACAGGCCTCTGAAGTTACATGAATATCATGCAGCTTTATCTTTTTTTCAGCATCAACATCATATCAGTTTGTTAAAAATGGGGAACACAATGTTCAAAGGCAGCAATGTTCAAAGACCCCCCATTAGCTGTTCAATGGGGGGGGTTCACTCCCAAAAATTAGCCCCTGAATATGATTATATGCTATACGAATTATAATAGGTGGCATGTAGATGTACAGCAATCTGATTTCCATTTCTTTCTTCTGCTATGAACATCCTACAAATATAGTAAAGGTCAGAAGGTGGAACTGTTAATCTACATTTTAATTCAGGTGAGGTGTTCTAATGAGAAGTTTAAGCAGATCCTCTATGATTAATCTACTGTATACATACATGACTGACAACAATCATCCACAGGATTGCCCTACAATTGAGTTTTCTTGTGGGAAGTTTGCAGTCAATATATGTATATCTGAGGAATGGAGCATGGAGGAGTGTTGCCTCTTTGACACACAGAGTTCCCTTCAAATAAATATAATGGAAAGAAAATGTATTGCACACTTTACCACACATCTTGGCAACAATATACCAGTCAAATTTCAAAGTTTTAGTAATGGCATTCAAGAACCTTAATGGCTTTGAACTCTGATGTTTGAAGAACTGTGGTGGAATATAGTGTAGATTCCCAATGTATATTCCTAGGAAGGGTTTGTATTCCAGAGGGCCAAGAGCCAGCAACGTTTAGCTAGCTTGCTTGGGAGAAAGTTCAGATGGCTCCTCCTTAGCAATTCTCAGAGTAAATCTATAATGATGCAAGTAAGTTGCTTTAGTTTAGCAAGTTTTCTGTGTATAGGTGAAACTGCTCAGAAGTAATTCTACATGTCTTTCTTGGTTCTTGGGGCTTGAAAGGAATTTACTTTTTCATGTCTATCTGTTTGAACATTGAAATCTGTGTTCAAATCCCATGTTTGAACTGGCCCTGCTTGATCTATTGTTATAATACGTGGGAATGGAAGATGGAGAAAGAGCTGCAGCCAAGGCAATGGTCAGATAAAAGCAGCTTAGCTTGCAACAGGAATGTGAGTGCAGCAATCATCTCAGGTGAGACCTTTCCTATTTTCTTCATGTAAAAACAATGGGGAAGAAATGTACTTTCAGACTTGCAAGGTTCTGTTAATGTAATCTTACAATAAATTAGAACTAGTTCCTCTAAATGTGTTACTTGTCTGGATCATAAAGTTTGCATCTATGAAGACATAGCCTTTTACTCTTATGTTTGGGGCTTAGCAACTAAAGCCTGTCATGCCTTGTTTTTGCTTATTTGACAGTGTTATGATTAATGCCACATCTTTTAAATTGTTATTTATTTTATGTATTTTATATATGTTTTAACTGTTTTCTTTTTCAAGATTGCCTGGAAAGCTGAGAAAACTGTGCTACCATGTTTTCAAATGCACATTTTTCACATACTTGTTTTCAAAATGATCTCATTAGAAAGCTTTAAGGAAAACTAGACAAACCATGCTCCATTGGGTCATCATTTCAGATATATTTCCATACCTAAACAGAGAACGAGAATGGTGACAGGTGGGCAAAAATATCAGTGGGAGTGGGAACAACTGTTGGCTTCCCCATTGAGTTTCCTTGTGGGAAGCTCGCGGTGTCAAAATCCATCCTTCCTTCCTTCCTTCCTTCCTTCCTTCCTTCCTTCCTTCCTTTTCCTTCCTTCCTTCCCTTTCTATTATTCATTCATTCATTTCTTCCTTCCTTCTCTTCCGTTCCCAGCTGGCAGGTAAATGGCTCCCTCCTTCCTTTTCTACACAGGGCCAGGGCAGCGTGAGCACAGAGGGACTGGGGAAAAATGCACACTGACTTTCTCTCTGCAAGCTTCCCACAAGCAGTCAGTTCTTTCCCGGTTCCCCATTGACTTGTGGGAAGCTGTCAGGGATCATTGAAAATAAAGATCATGAGTGTGGCTCACCAAGGCAGCACAGCGACAATGCTGAACAGCAGCAATGCAGCAGCACTGAAGTAGCCAAAAATCCCCAAATTTCATTTCCTGGGGAGTAATGGGCCTTAGCATTCTGAATATGAGGTATTTCTGCTGACAAAGTTCTATCCTAGAGTGTTTTGCCCAACTTTGAAGTTATAAAGTATCAAACAGATACAAGAGTTTTAGTAGTATATAGATATAATTGTTCCCAAAATTACTGTTATTCAACAATAAAAAAGAAGGATGCTAGGATTTGCCATTTACTTTTTCTATCTCTGAAATCAAGAGTTAGAGATATTTAGAGTCAATTCTGTAGAATCTGTTAAGATACAAAATGTTATAAAATAAAAAGCTCTTAGAAGCATGTTACTATAAATTGAAACAGTTTGCTTTATGCTATAAATCATAAAACCTGCAATGCTAATGAAAAAGCAGTTGACCTCAGTTGCCACTCTAATTAGATGAGATAAGATAATGAAATGCTTCTCGGTATGTAATCACAATGAAGACGATAAGTGTATCACAACTTTTCCTTCACCACAAGTACTCTGAAAGGTCAGAATCAATTTAACTTGAGACCTAAGAAATGGATGTGGGCTAGCATCCAAATAAACAAAATATACTTTAATAAGAGAGAACTATAACTTCAGCAAGAGCTATGTGCATTCTACCACACAATTACCATACATAATTGCAGCACAGAGATACTGTATATCAACAGATATGAAAAACTGACAATAGCCAACATGAATGGATATTTATCTCTGCTAAACAGAAATGCACACCAGCACCTAGTCTCATATAGAGACTAAAATATATTACTACAAAGCATATACTGTACCAGCTCAGTAAATCCACTATTCATATTTCTACTTGCTTATTTCTCTGAACTATACTAGTAAAAAGGAAATATTCTGATCTCACTTTTCACCAGTATGTTACAGGGATGTGTAGGAGTTCTTCATAGAAACAGTAGTTGAACTTAATCTGAGGTATCCTTTCAGTCATCATGGATGAAAACCAATGGTGGGTTGCCCCGGTTCGGACTGGTTCACAAGAACCGGTAGTAAAACCGGCGGGAGGCTCCACCCACTAATCTGGATGTCATCAAAAGTGATCTGCGCATGCGCAGAAGAGCATGGGCGCGATGCGAACCAGTAATAAAGGTAAGTAGAACCCACCCCTGATGAAAACTAATCAAGGAGAGAACCAACCTAGAACTAAAGAGAAATTGTTCCTGACAGAACAATTAATCAGTGGAAAGTCTTGTTTCCAAAAGTTGTGGATGCTCCAACACTCGAGGTTTTTAAGAAAAGATTGGACAATTATTTGTCTGAAATGGTATAGAGGTTCCTGCTTGCTCAAGGGGTTGGACTAGAAAACCTCCAAGATTCCTTCCAATTCTGTTATTATGTTACTCTCTGTACTAGTGAGAAGGCATGGGCAAAGAAACCTCCTTTCTATTCCCCAAGAGTAGAGGAACCTTCTTTCAATCTTAGCCTGGGAGGTTCAAAGAAAATACTTTCTCAAAATTCCTCCCTCTGCACTGTAAACAACTATGCTCCTCCAGCAGCCATAATAAATATTGTAAAGGTAAAGGAGAAATCCAAAAAGCAATTTTTGACAGATACAGCAAGAGTACTCCTGTGAGTTCCATGGTATGACAGAATGTCTTGGGAAGGTTTTAAAAATTCTATTACGTTACTGTAATAACAATAAAGATCTTTCCAAAACTAAAAAGTTCTGATTTCCTGAGTTTGCTATCACCGCAAGGTTGACATTAATCTTGAAAGTTCCTCAAAGTAACTTGCACGATTTAAAGCTCCTGTGATTAAAGCAGAGTTTCTCTGATTCCCATTCTCTCCCTCCCTCTCTCACCAGATAATCAAAAATCACTTGAGGAATTGTCCTTTTTCTCCTATGAAGTGTCCTGCTGTCTGCACTGGGTTACCAAGGTCTAACAGGCTTCACACTCAGAATAGAAACAAAGCCCCAAAGACAGTAGCTGAGTAACAGTAGCTAGCTTCTCATTTGCTTTTCTGCTAACAAAATTAAGGGCCTGTGTGTGGATGCCACCATCCACTTCTTACATGTACATATGTATTCTGAAATAAAAATAATTCACAAATAAAAACAAGATATAGGAAGGATCAGGAGGAGGGAGGAATAGACTTAAAACAAAATCGATTAGACAAATTATTAGAATCTAAAGAAGGGAAATTAATTTCGAAAATATATAAATATCTACTCAAATATGATTTGGCAGAAGAATTGGTTAAAGGGCAGATGATAGCGTGGGCGAGGAATATTGGCCACAGTATACAGCTGGAAGAATGGGAAAGAGCGTGGGAAAACAACTACAGCATGACAAAATCGGTGGCCTACAAAGAAAATCATTATAAGATGTGGTACCGATGGCATCTGGCCCCCGCAAGATTAGCGAAAATGTACCCAAATATAAACCCGACATGTTGGAAATGTAAAAAAGCACAAGGAACTTATTATCACGCTTGGTGGCTCTGCCCAGAAATTAAGAAATATTGGAATAAGATAAAAACATGGATAATCGAAATAACAGGTTATGAAATTGAATTAGAACCCGAAATTTTTTTATTAGGCATGATTAAAAAGAATATTAGAAATGATATAAAATACTTAATACTCCATATAATTACGGCGGCAAGATTAGTATTAGCACAATTTTGGAAAATAGATCGAATGCCAACTGATCAGGAGTTAATACAAAAAATTTACACATGCGCAGAAATGGACAAACTAACGTTAGAGTAACAGGATAAGGAGGACTCAAAATATTATACAATATGGAATAGATGGTATCAATGGATAAATCAGAGAAAGGGAAATGGGTAGAGATGGAATTTAGAAGAAATCAATATAATTAAAAACAGCACTGTCAGAGAAATAGAAAACGAAATATGCCACAGTATGTTGGCATTTATGTACATATGTATATATAATGGAAATTAGTTAGAAATTGTGTATTGTATATGTAAGTTTGTCTCTTGATTAAGAGAAATTTGTATGTTTTAAATGGTTTTATAAATGAATAAAGTTTTGTTTTTAAAATTAAAAAAAAAAAGAAACAAAGCCCCAAAGACAGTAGCTGAGTAACAGTAGCTAGCTTCTCATTTGCTTTTCTGCTAACAAAATTAAGGGCCTGTGTGTGGATGCCACCATCCACTTCATACATGTACATATGTATTCTGAAGCACCTCTTTTGAAAGGTTTGCATAATCCTACTACATTGGTCAGGAAAATTTCCTGCCAGATTTTCTTTAGGAAAACAAAGAGCATTTTCTTTGGATCAGTGGTAGCCCAAGTATGGGAAATGCTATTTGCTGAAAAAACTGCCACAAAAACTCTTGTGCTGTCTTTTACTTAAACATTGTTTACTCATGTTATTTAGTTACATCACTAAAGTAATTCCTAATAGTTTATCTATTAATGACAGAATATATCATTTAATCAGATATATTTGGGCAATTAAAAGTATCTCAGCTCTTCTATGCAATTAAAGTGGCTAAAGTGGCTGTTATAAATGTTTCTAAGATCCTCTTAAGGCAAATTAACAGAGATCATTAAAATTATATACATCTCTAGATAGGTAATCCTCAATTTATAACAATTGACCCCAAAATTTCTGTTGTTAATTGAGCTTTGCCCCCTTTTACGACCTTTCTTGCCATAGTTGTTAAGTGAATCACTAAAGTTGATAAATTATTAACCTGGTTGTTAAGTGAATCTGGCTAGCCCATTGACTTTGCTTGTCAGAAGGTTGCAAAAAGTGATCACATGACCCCAGGACACAGCAATGGTCATAAGTATGAACCAATTGTTAAGCATCTGAATTTTGATCACATGATCATGGGGATGCTGCAAAGGTTGTAACTCTGAAAAATGGTCATAAATCATTTTTTCAGTGTCATTGTAACTTTGAATGGTCACTAAATGAACTGTTGTAAGTTGTCCTGACTTACAACAGTTCATTTAGTGACCGTTCTAAGTTACAACAGCACTGAATAAAGTGACCATTTTTCACCCTTATGACTGTTGCAGCTTCCCCATGGTCTCAGATCAAAATTCAGACGCTTGGTAACTGACTTATATTTACGATGATTGCAGTGTCCCAGGGATCATGTGATCACCTTTTGCAACCTTCTTACTTTTACTGCATCAGAGGGTGATAGGTGAATGGACTTGAATCTTGACTCTTGTGACCTTGCTTGTTTCATTCATTTTCCCTCCAAGGGCTGTTACAAACTTGTATTGGCTGCAAATATATGCCAGGTTGTTTTCAGGTAGGGAAACAAGGACCAGAACAACAAAAGCTTACACAGTTTAATAATAAGAAGATAATAATAAGGAAGGACAAGGATAAGCAAGAAAAGAGGCAAGGATGATGAGATAATGAGAAAGGACAAGCATTGATCACTTCTGTAAAGGGAGTCTGCAGCACAAATTAACAGATGAAACAACTCTCCATAAGGAAGGCATTCAAAGAGAGAAGCAAATCCAGTGGGTGAGACAAACAATCAGAAGCAAGAAACATAGATTAGATTTTGCATTGCTAGTACTCAGGAACAGTTTTCAGGTCTTTGAAGAGGAAACAGGCTCTGAGAATTCAGGAGACTGAAGAACAGGAGAAAAAAGGGTCTATTCCTAAAGGGCAAAGATAAAGGGCTCACTACTACAAGAAACATATTCTATTTTATTCTGTTTTGGTAAGTTGCCAACCTCGACTTTTGTTTCAAAAAGGACTCAGAGAAATTGGAAGAGGTTAAGAGAAGGACAGTGAGGATGAGAAGGGACCCCAAAACTATGAAAAAAGACTAAAGAAGCTGCGTATGTTTAGGTTTAAGAAAAAAATGACTCAAAATAGAATATACAGGAACTCTTCAAATAGTGGAATGGATGTCACAAAGAAAGCAAAGACCTGAATGCAGAAAAAATACTATATATCAGTAATGGCTAACTGTTTTGTTGTTGTGTGCCAAAAGTGGGGGGAGCACAGTGGGGGCGCGCATGTGTGTGCCCATACCCATAATTCAATGCATGCGTGACCCCCCCCACTCCCCCTGCTTTTGGCATGCGATGGCACGGTGGGTCCAGTAGGCCCGTTTTTCACCCTCACGAGGCTCCAGAGGCTTTCTTGGAGCCTGGAGGGCAAAAACAGCCTTCCCCATACACCCGGAAGCCCTTCGGAGGTCAGAAACAGCCTGTTTCCTGACTTCCAGTGGGACCGGAAGGCCCGAAAATCAGCTGGCTGGCACACACATGCGTGCTGGAGCTGAGCTAGGGCAATGCTCGCATGCCCACAGATATGGTTCCACGTGCCACCTATGGCACCCGTGCCACCTGTGCCATAGGTTCGCCATCACGGCTATATATCATTCGTATGTATGTATGTATGTATGTGTATGTGTATGTATATGTATACACACACACACACACAGATAGACAGACAGATATATATATATATATATATATATATATATATATATATATATACATATGCACAAAGAAATAGAAGAAAACAATAGAATAGGGAGGATGTGTGTATATGTATGTGTGTGTATATATATATATATAGTAATATATCATATATATCATATCTTTATCATATATCACAAATATCAATATAAAGGTTTTTAAAATAAAATTAAAACTAACAAACTAATACAAATTAAAGAAATAGAGACAGAGACAAAAGTGCAGAAAGAAAAGGCAGAAATAGGAAAAAGCAGCTCTAGATTTTCTCTGTGACAAATGCAGGTATGATTACAAGGTTATCTCTTACTCTATGATTATAAAAAAGCTCACTTTTTCTGTTATCTGTTTTTTCTAATTATCAAAACATGAGTTGTAAGTACATGTTTTTTTCTGTTTCATGCAAAAAAGTCTATAAGCGGTTTCCCATCAGCCATAAATGCAGATATTGTTTTTTTTTTTAACCAGGGAAATCAATTTAGCTATTTGTGCAAGTTCCAACATTTTCACCAGCCATTCTTTTATTGTGAGTAGTGTTGAACCTTACCTCTTTTGAGCACGTAGTAATATCACTGCAGTTGTCATACCTAAAAATAAATTTCCATGGCTTTTTTTTCCTAGCCATCTATCCATTCAACCCAAAAGAAAAGCCTTTGGTTTCAATTGTGACAGATAAAGAGGACCCGGTTTGTGGGGGCAATAAGCTGACTTTGTATAAAATATACAAAAGTATGAAGGCTATTGCTTAACGCATTGTAAGCCGCCCTGAGTCCCCGGAGAAGGGCGGCACATAAATAATTTTTTTTTAAAAAAATTAAAAAATAAATAACTTGAAATAGCTGAGGAAAATCTCCATCTAGACCTTGAGATGAGCTGTCACAAGAAGAAATGGGGATGGGCTCTGAACATTATTAAGAATATAACACATAGAAAGTAGACAATTTCACCTAACCCAATCACGGTTAAACTCAGCCAAATTCTAAAAATTAAATCTGACTAGGTAGAGAAGCAGAAGCCCACAACTACAAACATTATTGAGACCTTTGGAGGTGATTTCTTCTGTTTCCTCTTTTCCCCCAACTCAACAATTCATTTCCTAAATTTTATTTAATGGCTTTAAAATATTCACGATATTTTTACTAAAGGAAGCAACACATGTTTTTGGCCACTAGGCTGTGCTAAAACATAACTCATCTGATAAAATATTTTGTTTTTTACACTGACTGAAGCAATTGTTGTTGTTGACTGAAGCAACTTGCAAATTCAAACATTTGCTGGTATTAAAGTGTTAGTTTTGAGACAGAGAAGCTAAAAGTCATTCTTTAATTTTTTTCAATGGAAAAAATAAAGAAAAAAAAACCTGCTTCAAGCATCAGGGCCTGGCAGTCTCCAAGTAGAATGGCTAGCTCCTAATCTTTTCAAACCTGTCTTCTTGTTTACAGCCCAAAGAAAGTATTTTTCATCAATTTTTAAAAATTCTGTCATAAATTATGTATACAGTGACCTTTTCATTTTGCTTCATGTAGAACTGTTTGTTCTTTCTGAGGCAAAGATTCCCATTAAAGAATTATACTTAACTGTGGAAGATTTTAGTGTAAGAGCTTAGATATTTATATCCCTGACAATATTGTTTACAGTTACTTTAGGCATGTCCAATATGATTCAATTTCCTCACTTCATTTTTAGAGAATCCGAAGCTGCTTCTCAAAGTCTTTTAAATTTTAGAAGTGGTCTGTCAATGTATAATAGGAAGTAACATATTCATCCACCTAAATTCATATTATGGTATTTTATATACTAGCTAACAACATCATCTCCTCCTTTGGGATCATCTGTTTCACATAAACAACAACGACAATTAGTTGTTTTACATATACTTGGAAAACAACATGACAACAGAAAAGAGTTATGTGTGGTAAATCTGATCTGTACACAAGCACAATTGGAAATATGGAATATATATCACTAGAAATCACCATTTAAAAATTCATGTTATTAACACATCGCTTTCCCTTCTTGCTTTTGATTGTACAATGAGCCTTTTGCTTATTTTGAAGCTACAAAGGTGACCTGGTTTAAATTAATCTTACTTTTATCTTACCATACTTAGACTGCTTCTCTATTTTTTTCTCTTCAGGTGTAGGCCATGCAATAAAAAATTATGTGGGCAGCTGAAAAGGAATTAGTGTTTATTCTTCAGAATAGGCACTCACCCACAATGCTTCATGTGTGGTGGCTTATCCATTCTCACTGCTAATTTTATCCTCAAATCAGAATCTTGGCTGTTTTTAGGGACTAACATTTTATGCAGCTCTGTTGACTTTGAGCTATTGGAAGTTGGGTACAACACAACCTAGAAAAGATACAAAGAAATTGTTTATCAGTCTGACATGTTACAGTAAACTTTACTTGGAAGCTCTGGTCAACCCAGAAGCTGTCCATGCCACTTTTTTCTATTTCTTAAAAATTACACGGGGTCCAAAGAAAGTCAAAAGCTTCCATCTCACTGCAACTCATAGCTTTAGCCAAGACAGGTTCATTTTCTCAAAATAGGTCACATAAGAGTTCTGATTCTCCACTGGCCTACTTTAAAAACTTAATGAGCATTGAAAGCGGAAAAACAGTCCTTCAGTGAACCAAGCACTTATAATAAGCATGCTATTCAATATTCCCCAGATTTTATGTGCTTTTGCTAACAATGAACATTAGAGAGCACTAAACTGTAACTTTTTTGAATGTTTTTTTTTACTTTGGATTAAATGCTTTAGGAATAATTATCCTAAATAAATTAATACTACCATTATTCTAATCAATGCAGCTAATAGAACTATGCTAAAATAATATTTTAGGCTTAGTTTAAAATAGCTGAGTTTTAGTTTCACTTATTAAGTTATTCTGTTGTAAATGAAAATAACTTGATTGAAATTTGATGTCATTAGAAAAGATAAAGATGTGCTATGTTTACACAATAATATTATAACACTGTGAACTGTGTTATGATGTCCATCTTTTCTGGGCCGTTTCACAAGTATATCTCATAATCTGAAAGCTGTAGGAATTGCTAACTCAAACCAAGTTTTTTATCCACTTAATCTCACTGCAAAAACACATTACTTTCCAGTGAACAATGTTAAACTGCATAGTTTGGAACAAAATCAGAAAAATCAAAGCAGATAATAAACATGATTGCAGTATTTTTTCACATTAAACATGCCTTTTGTGTGAATGGTTCCTCTTATTATCTTAACACAAACAGTTCCATTCACTTGAAAGAAACTAGATATCAACATAATAGCAAAATATCCTACTGTATCATTAAATGTATTCCTAGAACAATTTAAATGGTAAAAATAACTTCACTTTTCAGTGTCAAGAAACAGTACAAATTACCACAATGTTACATTTAGTCTGTATATTTTACTAACCAGCTATATTTTACCAATATTAAATACCAAAATTGAATTTAAAAGAATACATTTTCATCCATATTTTTCTTGTAGACAGAATCTATTTCAGATTTGAAGATTTATCAAAGCCCTTTATGTCCTTCTAATAACTCAGCACTTTCAATTGCCCCAATCACAATTTAAGTTCTAAATTTTCAGTAAATAGTTGTGGCAAGTGTGTAATAATATACTAAGACACCATCACCCTTCTCTCTCATTAGTTCTCTATCAAGTATGTTGGAACAAAGGTAATTTATCTTATGACATTTTCCCAATTTGAATAGTTATTTTCAAACTACTTTGAAAAAAAAAATCTCTGAAGTAGTCAGTCATTAAATCAAATCAAATCAAATCAAATCAAATCAAACCTTTATTGTCAATGCACAACATGTGTACAATGAAATTGAATGAGCCTCCCTTGGTGCAGCCCCCCCCCCCGGAAACACAAAGTTAGGATAAGCAAAATTCCTTCTTTCCCATGTTGCCCCTGAACTGGGGGTGAAATCCAGCAGGTTCTGACAGGTTCTGGAGAACTGGTAGCGGAAATTTTGAGCAGTTCAAAATACTGGTAGTGGAAATTTTGAGTAGTTCAGAGAACCAGCAAATACCACCTCTGGCTGACCCCAGAGTGGGGTGGGAATGGAGATTTTACAATATCCTTTCCCCAGGAGTGGAGAGGGAATGGGGATTTTGCAGTATCTTTCCCCTGCCACGCCCACCAAGCCACACCACGGCCACCAAACCACACCACACCACACCACGGCCACCAAGCCACGCGCACAGAACCAGTAGTAAAAAAATTTGGATTTCACCACTGCCCTGAATTCTTCTCTGCTGACTACAAGCTATTCCAGATTCCTGAATACATCTAACTTACAACTCTACATACTGTACATTCAGCTTGTACTTTATTGGCAGTGTCAAGCCTGGATGGAGCTGATGAACACTATATGACTATACATTTGCCATATGCTAGTGAACAGAAAAACATCATCAGTTAAATGTGTGAGCTTCCAAGGTTTGTGGTTGGCCAAGGAAAACAAAAGGATGGACAAACTTGAAACATATTTAAACTAAAAAAAACCCAAAAGCCAAGGAAATACATACCAACTTAAAGAAACCCAAGTTCTATGATGCAAGAGGCCGAGAAAGGATTATCAGTTATTTTCTAAAAGATTAGCTTAGGCTGTTATTTCAACAACCTACATGAATCAGAACTGACCACTGAAACAGATGGTATCAGGACATGTTATTTCTTAGACGTGCGGGGATGAAATAAAGCTCTCTCAGGTTAAGGGGAAGAGGAGTGGTGAATCTTCACTGTCAGATGGGAAAGAAATAGAACAAAAGCCTAATGAGTTGAAGACAAAGCAGCAATTTTATACCAACAAAAGAAAAACAATAATGATCATTGAAGAATGGGGAATTATTTAACTATGTTCACAAGGCATGCCAGCAAGCTATTTTAAGATTATCATTAGCATTTACAGAAAAGAACATCAACAATATAAAGCATGCACACGCACGCTCACCCTCCAAATGCTAAATTATTTATTGGCTACTTAAGGATTTGACAAGCAGCTTAAAGAAATTAGAGTTTATTTTTTTAACTGAATTATCAAAACTAATAAGACTAAGTTTTCTTTTTATTGAAATAGACTTTGTGCTCAAACAACCACAGCTGTTCCCATGCTGAATTCATTTCTGTGTTAAGCATGTACATTAATTTTGAATTAATTTTAAATATCTGGATTTCCAAAGGCCAGAACATGACAAGACATAGAGGAGGAAGCAGCTCTTTGATGGTACAGAATTTAGTAATCCTAATCCATCTCAAAAAGATATCTTCAGAAGGTAGTTTTCAAAACAGCTAAAATATTTTATCCAGACTTTGTCATGTTTAGAGGAAACTAATGAAAACAAAGAGTCACGTTAAGAATGCTTAATTGATGTTCCATTAAATTTAATGAGTCTATTCAAGCGTGATTAAGTCGGGAACCAATATATGGATCTGCCTGTAATAAGTAAACATTTTTATGGATATAAAGTTTAAATATATGTGTATGACAAAGCACGCTCTTGTATTTATATACAGTCTTTGCCAAATTAAATATCAAAGTTCTTCTCTCTCCCCCTGCTATTCACATACAATTCAATATTGTTCTATTGTATTAATCTGTGAATGAATTGGAAGCAAAAGTCTCATTCACTCACAGAGGCAAAAGTCACAATATATTTTTTTTAAAGACAAATATTACTTGTTTCTTTTGAATGCATACTTACTCCACACAATGAAAGTTTCTTTCAAACAACTTTCCTCTCACACTGGCATTACCTTCCTTTTAAAAAGCATATATCTACTAGAAAAAGCGTGTGAGTTAAATATGTGTCTTAGAACGTATCTTAGAATGTAAGCCAAATACTGAGAACTCACATGATGGGGGAGGGATAACAGATTAACACAGTTGGAAGAGATGTGGAGGCCTTCTAATCCAATCCCCTGATCAGTCAAGAAACCCTACACCATTTTGGACAAATGTTGTCCAATCTCTTCTTAAAAACCTCCAGTGCTAGAGCATTGGATGGATGAATGGAAGGAAGGACAAAGAAAGAAAGCACAATTATGATAGTTTATAATGTGAATGGGCAAAACTTCTTCACTAGCTATGCCTTCTCCTGCTGCTCCAGAAGGAACTACAAATCCAAGAAGATCCCTCTTCGGAGCACTATAACTAATTAAGAACAACCATTGGGTCAATGTTCCTGATATCTGAACATACAGTAGTTTAAACATATGTGAACATGGCCAGATAACTCCATATATTTGTCCACAGTTTCTCCTCTAGTTTCCCAAGAAATTTCATTTTAGTTTATCTTTGTCTTTTTTGTTCTGGCCATATAGGTACATTTCCCTATATAACAGTGACTCTCATTTTATTTTCTATTAGTACCTTTGGTGCAAACTATGAGGTTCAAAATTGTTCTTGAAAATAAAGATTATGCTTGCAGCTACTACTTTATTTTACTATATGATGAGCTTCAAAGTAATTAAAAAGTCCAATAAATAAGTAAACAAATACTATATATGGGGGAGATGGGAGGCATGGAGACTGCTGGGTACAACCAACCCATGTTGCATATACAGAAGGAAGAAGATGACTTCAAGGATATATTTTGGACAGAAATTTATCCTTTTCCCGTTATAATCCTTCACTAGCACCTGACACCCATGATTCATATCTGATAAACCCAAGACAAATAAAAACATAAGAACAATCCTGCTGGATCAGGCCAAAGGAACATGAAGTGCAGTATTCTTGGTCACAAATGGCAAGTTGGACTGGTGGACCACAGCCTCTTTCAGCATTGTTTTGGAGTAACCATACTGCCTTTGATTCAGGAAGTAATGAGCAGGCATCGGTGTCCACTTTTAAACAATCTAAATTGGTTGCCTTCCACAATTGAGCTATGTGCTATGAAACCACATATTTCTTTCCTCAATTCCAAACTCCGTCTTCCCTGACCAGTTTTACATTGTGAGTGAAAGAAAAACATTTTTCTGCCTATGCTGTTTATGCCTTAAATGATTATACATACCTTTGTCAAGTCTCCTTTGCTTTCAAGCTGGAGCTATAATCTTTCCTCATAGGAGTCTAGCCCACCTCATAATTATGTTGGTCGTTCTGTTTCAAAACCTTCTATAATATCTTTCTAAAGGAATTGTGACCAGACCTATACATAATACTCCAAGTGTGGTTTCATCCTAGATTTGTATAAGGGCATTATTATATCAGCAGTTCTATTTTCATTTCCCCTACAAATGTTTGCAAGCATAGAATTTTCTGGTTTTGCAGCAGCTACATATAGTTTGACATTTTCATCAAGCCATCTGCAATTATTTCTGATCAGTCTCTGTCAGAAAAGATGACATTAATGTCACTGTGGTGGGTTGGGGTTTTTTTGTGCCTTTGAATTGGTGTTGATTTCTAGTGACCTGCCTGGACAAGTCCCTGCAGTTTTCTTGGCAATGTCTTCAGAAGTCACTTGTCGTTGCTTTGTTTCTACAGCTGAGAGACAGTAATTGTCCCAATCCCACCAGGCTGACTACAGCTCACAGTCTTCCGGTTTCTAAGCGGTATCTTTAACCATTACACCAAACTGGCATTTTCCCTTTTATGTGAAAGTGATTGAAACTGCCCATCATTATCATTGCAGCTTCATTTGCTATTTTTTATGTTAATTTTAGCTTCTTTGGACTAAATGTCACTAGTACTAACTGTCTTTTGGGGGAGTATATAAGCAAACACATTGACTCATTAAAAGAATTTGCTCCATATATAGATGCTCTGTTATGATACTCGATGTCACTCTCAAGTTACAGGACAATTTTACCCTCAATATACCCTTATCTACAGAGCTTGTATAAGAGATAACTATGCATCTCATTTCTTACTTGCACTCTACCATATATTTTATTTGTTACTTGCATTCTAACATCAAGCACTCCAACTCTCCAATTTTTACTTAGATCTTCTTTCATTTGACAAACATACATAATATTACCTTTGGATTTTCTTTTACCATTGGCACCATTTCCTAGATCTATCATTCACTGAAAACCTTACCAAAAATGTCACCCTCCGCTATGAGTGATTTTTATGTGCTGGATATTTGTTGCATTCTGCTGGCTTTCTTTGCAGTATCCATTTAAAAACTGCTTATCATCTTTTTGATGTTATGTTATGCACACTACTGGTTCGAGTGCAACCATCCTTCTTTGTGCAGACTAGGTTTGTCCTAACAGATATACAGTAGTAGTACCTCACAAATCTAAACCCCCTTTCCCAATAATATTTTCTCAATCATCCATTGAGACTTCTCCGCTAAACCTAATTGATTCTGTGCGTGGAAAAGTGGTATCATCAGTCATTGATGCCGAAAATGAGCCATAGCCAATGAACAGCTTTCCCAAGCACTATCTACATAACTATGTAGACAGTGTCTGCCACCTTCATACTAGGCAGAAAATTCATGGTGCAGATGGCACACCCATATCTCTATGTGTAAACCTCTAAAAAAGCGAATACCCCTCTAGTTGATGTTCCAGGCTGAAGTCATATGCTACCATCTTATCCTTGACTTTTGTTGCCAACTTCTCTGTTTTCCTAGCTAATTTTGTTCACCTATTTTGGCCCTATGAGGATGAAACTGCTCCCTAAGAATCTGGAGGTTATTACACCGATCATACACAGACAATGTCTGACCAGCAGTTATTTACATGATGCTCAATACAACAGATAGCTCCACAGCCTCTGACAGCTGTCTGAGTGTCTACTTGTAATACAAGATCACAACAATGAATCCTAAATTGATATCGCACCATGGGGGAAATAGAGACAGTGTTGTTTAGCCTGGGTGATTCCTGTCTCCTATACAGAGAACCAGCTGCATCATGAACTTGCAAAACTCAGATGTATTCAGGAAAAACAACCGAGTAGACAGAAATAATAAGCATGTAGATTTCACCATTTATCTGCTCTTCTGACTGGCTCAACAGTAACAAAAAAAAAAAAGGAAAGTAAGAAAACATCATTTGGCACAGACATTTATATGCCTTGAAGCAATTTAGCCAGTTTCTTTCTTTTATTTTCTACTTCTATGCTCAATTTTTCTGTGCTACTTTTTAAAAAAGAGGTAGTTACAAACTTTGCCCAGACTTTATGCTATAACAGTGATGGCGAACCTATGGCACGTGTGCCACGGATGGCACACAATGCCCTCTCTGTGGGCACGCGAGCCATTGCCCCAGTTCAGCTCCGCCGCGCATGTGTGTGCCCCTCCCACTAGCCAGCTGGTCATTGGGTCTCTGCCGCTCATGCGGGGGGCACATGCGGGAGGGGCTGCATGTGTGGGAGGTGTGGGGGGCCGTGTGAACATGCACGGGGGCATGCGTGCATGCACGGGGGAGGGACACATGCACGGGGCTGTACACACATTCCATTTTGGGTGTTCGGGCGCATGCGCGTGCTTTGGGCACTCAGTCTGGAAAAGATTAGCCATCACTGTGCTATTACATGCTGAGATTCCTGCTGGATGCCTACTTTTCATTTTCCCTATGCAAATAAATGAAGTGATTTTATCTGCTGACTTGCACAGAGGCAAAAAGATCCTTCCATACTCCAAACGGATATGGACTGAATTCTGACCTTCACTGGGGACTTTTTAAATAAAAGGTTGTTGATAACAGGGTAACATTTTCCATCTCTAACTGTGGATTGTTAATATATTCCTCTCATCTCCTGCTAATGAATGGAAAACCACTATATTCACTTGGAAAGAAAGGGAAATATTCACTCTCATATCTCTATGTTCACTTTTTCATTCCATTTTCTTTTTTCATTGTGTAAGAAGTACTCAGTTGCAGCAGATGGCACCATCTAAATGACTTTGTTTGAATCCCATAAAAGCTAACTTGGGACAACCCTGGTTATACGTACTTGGATGGGAAAGTATGAAGAAACTGGAATAATTTAAAAAAAAAGACCAATAACCAGCAACCCTATCCTGTAGGAAGATAATGGCAAACTACTTTCCTATAGCCAAGAAAACCACAAGGGTATGATAACGTAGTCACCAAAAGTTAAAAATGACATGCTTTCATGAATATGAATATATGTATGTATAGAAAATATCTGAGCATTTGGGCTTTCTTTCTTTCTTTCTTTCTTTCTTTCTTTCTTTCTTTCTTTCTTTCTTTCTTTCTTTCT
>WNWU01013616.1:202281-238834 GCA_012654045.1 Ptyas mucosa
TCTTTCTTTCTTTCTTTCTTTCTTTCTTTCTTTCTTTCTTTCTTTCTCTCTCTCTCTCTCTCTCTCTCTCTCTCTCTCTCTCTCTTTCCCTCCCTCCTTCCCTCCCCTCCTTCCCTTTTTGAAAAGTACGTAAAATGCAAGGAAACAGGAAAAAAAATAAAGGAAAAAAAGAGGTCCAGGAAAAAGCAAACTGAGCGCAGGAAACAAAGAGAACAAAAATATAAAAATAATAATTTATGACTTTCTTTGATCCTTATAACAATTTTCTTTCAAACTGTAATTCAGTGTAAGTTTCAAATATAGATGGACTCTGATCAATGCAAGGGTTGATAGAGAAACAAGCAGTACTCTCACATTTTATGTACACTGAGAGCATATGCACCAAGACAAATTCCTTGTGTATCCAATTGCACTTGGCCAATAAAGAATTCTATTCTATTCTATATTCTATTTACCAAAAAGAAGTTTTAATCATCTATTTAAAAATTTTCCTAATTTTTTCATCGAAACAAACAAGCAAACAATAGTCCAGACTTTTGTTTTTTTCTGAGTAAACAAGCCCAATATCCACATCAAATTTTTAAGTTATAGTCACAGAAATACCGAAAAGCTCCAAAGGAAGTACTTACGTGCCTCCGAAGAAAACATCACTTTTACTAAAAAATATTAAGCTATATAAAGTGTTATGGAAAGGGTGGGGTATATGTCTGGGGGTCAGTTTTAGTGTTTGTATAAATTGGCTACTCCACAGTTCCACACTGGATGTAAACCCTGCTTCTCAGCTGCAGAACTCATCAGTTAAATGAAAAATCTCATTTTCATGATCTTCTTCCAAAGAGCAATTGTCTAGAAGACAAATAGTTGATTTTCAGGATTTCCCTTACATCCAGATAATTCTTCAGGCTACAAGTGTTCTACTTGAGTATTAAATCAGTTGTGCTGTCGGTTCCCCTTTGCAGGAGCTACTCAATCTGTGTTTTCCCACCAGTGACTAATCATATTTTTAAGGCAGATTTTAAGGTAGCACTTTTTAAAAACAAGCTATGCTACCCACTACAGAAAATTGGCGCTTGCATCCATAATGATTTTTAATGATTCTGTATATGAGGAATATACATACCTTAGAGATACAATCATGTATATATCTTAATAGATGGGAAAAGCATTAACTTAATGAAAAAACAAATAGGAATATCCCACAATAAATCTGCCATGATGCTAAGCATGAAATGAATTTTTTATTGTTTATTGAAAATTTGAGAGAAGACAGGAAGATGGAAATTATTCAAATTATGTTATGGTCACAAAATATTAACTTCGACGAATACCATAAATTTGCTTTCACATATTATTATTATTATTTTTTAAATTTTATTTATATGCCGCCCTTCTCCGGAGACTCAGGGTGGCTTACAATGCATTAAGCAATAGCCTTCATACTTTTGTATATTTTATACAAAGTCAGCTTATTGCCCCCACAAACTGGGTCCTCATTTTACCCACCTTAGAAAGGATGGAAGGCTGAGTCAACCTTGAGCCTGGTGAGATTAGAAATCGCAGTAATTGCAGGCAGCTGGATGTTAAATGCTGTCTTAGTAGGAGGCATTAACCTGCTACACCACTCAGGCTCCTACATTATGTTCAACTACAGCTATACATACTACATATAAAACTCCCTTTTTACGACCCTGTAATCCCTTAATTCAGGGTAGAGTCAGGGTGACTGGATGAAGCTGAGGATTTACTAGCCAGATGCCACCACAAATATTTGTTCTTTGCACCCTAGGATTGAACTATCAACCTTCCAAGTGGGAGGTGAGTGTCTTTACCATTAGGCCACCATGCCACTCAATATGAATGGAAAAAATCATTGCCAATACTTCAGGTTGCCATTCTCTTCTCAAACTAATTCTCCCATTCAACTATTCAACATTCAACATGTCAACTTTAACAGAATTCACGATTTTCACTTTTCAAAAAAATTGCATTATTATTATGTGCACACCAGAAAGGATTGTTTAAAACAAACTGTTCAGTTAGCCAAGCCAGGTTTATGCTGATTTTTTTTTTTGAAGCTGTCTTAAGAAATTAAAAATCCATGTGCAATGAGCTTCTTGGATCTCCAAAGAAAGTGGATAATAATTTACAACATACTACTAATTTGGCACATCATGCGAGTTCCTCTATAACTGTGAAAATAGATAGTGTCATGTTCCCATCGGAGTCTGAATCCGAGTGGGAAGACAAACAACTGACAGAGAGCGGGAGAGTGGCTCCATTGGCTGTGGAGGAAACTGGGGAAGGGCAAAGTCAGGCTGGGCAGAGCAGGGGAGAGATAGAACAAGGGAGAGGGGGGTTCAGATGAAGACCAAGGCCCACCCACTCCTCATCCTACGGTATGCAGGGAAGAACGGCGAAGAGAGCAACATGGGTTGCGTGGCTTACGAGGGAGCAAAGGGCCCTGATTCCCTTCACAAGGCACACCTGGGGATGGAGTTTAAAGGAGAGGCAAATGGGAGGGGCAGTTGTCGGGAACAAATGCAGAGTTCATCTCGTATTAACTGCTTTATCTGAGTTCCTGGCATCCTCCCAACTGGTTTGATTTGCTGTCATGCTACTTCACTTCTAGAACTCCTTATCTTGCTGCCGTGCTGGATTAATTACCTTATCTTGCCTTGTTGGATTTATAGTTGGAAGTTTTCTGCTTATAACGCTAGGACTGGAGTATTTTCAGCCAAAGGCTTTTACAGGTTTGTGGGAGAGTTTTTCTCCAGACCGGAGAGTAAAAGGGACGTTCGGGGCAAAATTGGAGCTAATAAAGAGACTCATACTTATTCTCTGGCTGTGTTGCCTTTGTGCCACGCCCCGATCATCACAGATAGCCACTTCTCCTGACCATCTAGTGGCCTTTAGCAAGAGAATTAGGAAGTCCCCTCCCTAGTATTGGGTGCTACAATGTAAGTATCCAGCTGTCAAATATCTCCAATCTAATCCCTTTTAGTAAATCTGATTAAAGAGTGTAAACATCTTATATTCTCTTGCCAAGTATCTGACACTATATTTTGTGGAACTAAAAGCTTCCAAAATCATGCTCTTGGTCACATGATATAATAAATGATAATAAGATTTCATTTGAGCTTCTTCCACTCACACATACATGATGTGCATATATGCATGCATGTATGGAACATGCGTGCAGAGTATATAGTGGAAACATCTGTATCCAAACAATGGAAGACTGGGAGTCTCAAAACTCCTTTCACAGAAACTTCCCCGATCTCCCTACATTGGCTACAATTTAGGATAGCAACTTGGTAGTTGCTGCTGTAACCACTTATTGTCTGGAAAGCAACCAATCTGATATTCTTTCCCCACTAACTTTTTTGGTGTCCTCTATCCTCAGAATGTGACAAAATTGCCTGTTCTACTTTTTTTGGAAATATATAGGTTAGAAATTAAAAGATGAAAACAATTTTAGTAATGTATCTTCCTGGTCATACATGGAGGCAGTTTTAGCCTTTCCATCCTGTCCTTGGAGAAGAGAGAGAGCACAATCTTACCCAGGATTAAAAAAAAATTGAACTTTGCTTAGAAAATATAAAGCTTAAAATAATAAAAGAGAATGCAGTATTCCAGGCATACCACACAATGGGGTTTTGCTACAAATAAACTCTTTTTCTGTGGAAAGGTAGCCCATCAAAATATTATAAATAAAACATTTTCCTACTCAACCTGGAATGACAGACTCTGATTACAGTCTATGGTTTCCCAGGTTATACAGAAAACTACACTTATATAGCATACAAAAAGATATTAATTCTAGTTCAGATTCCTATGTAAATGTATTACTTATATCTTCGAAACTAAAATTTTCTGGAAAACAGAAGCTCTATTTTTCTCAATTACCTGGATCTTCTGTAGATTCCTGGCAAGTCTAAGTTTTAATAAGAGATTGAATGAAACAATCTTAGGCTTTTTTTCAGCCCTGATTCATAACTGCTCCTTTGGTTGTCTTCTCTAATACTGCCTTTTTTATTTTTAAAGGACCCAAATGATTTATCTCCAGAATAGAAGAGACTGGAGTAAATCTCTGTATGTATGTGACAAAGAGCATTTCTCCCTCATGGATGTAACTGAACATCTGAGACCATCTGGCAAACAGCCCAGAGTATTGTGAATGTCTGGCTTGAGGTTACATCTACAACACATGGTTTTGCACGAGATGCAAATGTACTAGATATCTACTGTAATATTTTTAAGTTTGCTTTCTCAGTTAAGAAAATGATTAGAATACTTTTGACTAGAATATAATATCAGACAGCTTTAAAAGCAAATGGTTCTGTGTATGTAAGAATTAATAATCTTTGGAACAGATGTAAAAGAATTAGTCTTTGAAACATTAAGAAATATTTAAATTAGTATCACACATTTGGTGTAGAAGCTAGATAATAGGTTGTAATTTAATATAGCAAAGTGGAGGAGTATTGATGCATGCAGAATTTGGCTTTGGCACTTCTGTTTAAAGCAGTCTGGCTTGTCTGAACTGAAATTCTGAATAATGAAGTTATATAGTGACTGTTAAAGTGACCAATCATCCTTTTGTAAGTTCTGTCCTCTCTCGAAAATTGTCCTCCTACATGTCCTCCTTTTTGATATTTGAAGACTAATCTGTAAATCTCCGTATTCGATCAATGCCTATCCAATCCGTTGTGTGTGATGTGACGTATTTGTATTTGACATGACGATCCGTCAAGGCTTGGTACAATGTGTCGAGACGCAATTATGAAACGCATGCGCTCCGCACAGGAGAATTGTTTTGAGAGAGTGCGCTGCACGCAAGTGGCTTTGTTTACTTCTTACTGAAACACGACACGGCACACACGCACGTGTCCTCCTTCTCATTGTAAAAAAGTTGGTCACCTTATGAATGTATATTTCACCATTGCTCATTTACCACCAAATTGCTTTGACCATTAGTAGTTCAGATTCTTGTAGAGGGCTTAAGCTTACAGTAAATCTTTATACTCATTTGAACTGCCTGGATTTCCTGATTTTTCTGGTGCTTGACAGTCATTTTATGATTGTGGCAGTTCCTTAACAACTGCTGCAAAAAAGGTCATAAAATTGGGTCAGTCACGTGATGATCCACTTTACAACTGTCATGAGTTATGATCATAATAGGAAGGCTCCATTACAGTTGCAAGTCGAGGACTAACTGTAACAAGTCAGTTAACACAGAAGAATGTCTATCACTTTTACTGTTCCAAATCCACAAGTTCTTAGGAATTTGGAAGTCTGTCCCAGTATACTAGCACAAAGGATTTATTTATTCATTTCAATGAAACACTTAGGCACAAATTAATCTAGATGATGACCTCTTCCATCATAGAATAGGATGTTATTCCCAATAGAAATGTACCATCGCTATCAGTTTTGAATATATGGATAATATTCATAATTCCTACCTTCTGGACAGAGTTGTTGTTATTTTAAATCTACAATCACTTTTGCAAAAAATTAAGGAATACAATAAAGCTGTTATATCTTCTCATGCAATTTGGCATACAATTGAAAGCAAGAAAAAATTCCAGCCTATAAAAAAATCAAGACTGGCTATTATTTCTCAGTATTAAAAGCCCATATTGCAGTCACAGCCATCCAAATCATTTGAGCAATATTCCAGCAATAGTGCAGCTTAATTTGTACAAGACATCTCCTAACCAGTTATACTGATTTTATTTTTTCTGTTCTGCTTCAAGAAACCAGAGTCAGTAATAGTTGTATTTTTTAAATAATCTTCTTTTGCTTTGGAGAATATGGGAACAGCAGATATTACACAGTAAGGAACAAATTGAATATAAGCAGTGCCCGGCTGGATCGGACCTCAGGCCCATCTTATCCAGCAGCCTGTTCTCACAGTGGCCAACTAACTGCGCAAGGAAGTCTCCCAGCAGATGGTTTTCAGAGGCAGTCACACTGCCATCAAGGCTAATACTTATTGATCCACATGACTTTCATGAATCGATCCAAACCTTTTTTTAAAGCCAGCCAAGCTGATAACCAGCACCACATCCCATTCAGGCTATATTGCTTGCTAAGACTGACAATGCCTCACACAAAGAATTTGCCTTCAAACCAAGTATGATTTATGTGTTCCATCATGTGCATCTTCTTTAAATACTGAATTGTCTACTTCTGTATAATGATGCGCCTCAATGCTGAAATCAAGTGTTGGAGACTTTTCCATTCATTGTTACTTGCTTTATCCAATTTTCTTTTAATAAGCATGATCTGCAAAGGATCATAACTTAATGTCAATATTTTAACCTTCTGGCTCTAGGGAGTTCTCGTTTAATGACCCCTTTAGAAATTGGCAGCTCTGCTGCTAAGCGAAGCGGTCCTTAATTGGGAAATCAATGATCAGTGTGCTTTCCAGCTAGAAAGAGACAAAGCTACTTAGTTACACACTTTCAATTTTTGCTTGCCTTCTAACCATTCCTCTGGCCTTTGGAATGCTCAAGTACTTGCTTATTGTCTTGTTCACATTGAAAGCAACGTAACTTAACCACAATCTAGGCCTGGGAGCCATGGGTATGCTACACAAACATCTTACGGTACTCAGTTGAAATCTCTTCCTTTCTTTCCACTCTGTGATGGTGAGGGTGAAGGGAAAAAAAGCAAGCAATTTCTGTAGACAACGCCTAAGGAGATTCTCAGTGATCCAGGTCATGGTTATCCCAAACGTGCCTTTTTCAAGAGGCAACTGGACTTTCTGGTTTTTCTTTGAAGACGTTTCACTTCTCATCCAAGAAGCTTCTTCAGCTCTGACTGGATGGTGGGGAATAGAAGGATTTATACTCCTTGCAGACAGCTGCTCATTTGCATTCTTTTAGCGAGTCATTAAGGCCACCTGGATGTTTATCTGTGTCGTCAGGGTCACCTGAGTGGTGCAAGTGAGAGCCTTCTTGGAGTTGTTGAAAGGACTGTGTTGTAGCATGGAGATAGATGCTGTCATATTCCGCCTCCTCTCTTGGGGCCATCATTATCAAAATTGAACAGCCCTCTCTCAGGTGACTCTGAGGGCACATGTAAGCCTTCAGGTGGCCTCAATGACTCTCTAAAAGAATGCAAATGACCAGCTGTTTCCAAGGAGTATAAATCCTTCCATTCTCACCATCCAGTCAGAACTGAAAAAGTTTCTTGGATGAGAAACGTCTTCAAAGAAAAACCAGAAAGTCCAGTTGCCTTCTGCAAACAGTCATTTCTTTGCCTGACCCTTACCTACTACCAGTGTATGACCACATTGTTTTCAACACATGAAAGAGCAGATCCCTTTCTCTCTTAAAAGGTCTCAGATGATGGTAAATGGGCCAGAAAGTTATTTTCATCACTATTGCAACTTTGAATGGTTACTGAATGAATGGTTGGTAAGCAAGGAATACCTGGATTTTATTGTAATAATTCCATACATCATGTTTTTAAAGTTACTGTTTTATCTCAAATGAGCTGCACCCAGATACTCCAAGTGGAGGCTTGATTAAAATTCAAATATAACTACCCGTGTTTCCCTGAAAATAGGACTGGGTCTTATAATTTTTGGGGCTCCAAAATAAGCACTAGGGCTTATTTTCAGGGGATATCTTATTTTTTCCCATGTACGGGAGGCCCACTTCTTCTGCTTGCTCACAGCCGCAACAGAAGGCCACACGATGCACCAATGCTGCCATCGTGAGGTGCGGGGTGAAGTTGCCCCATGCACCATGCACTGGCTTACCTCAGGGCCCTGCAGCTAGGTCATTCACTCCCAGACACCTGCCTCACTTCATGGCGGTGGCTCCAGCAGCCATGTCCAGCAGGACCCCACGTGGCCACCAGCCCACTTCTTCTGCAGAGCAGATAAGCCAAGAGATGGTGGGATGTAGTGGGCAGGCAGCCATGGGAGGCTCATTTTGTGTCTCTTGGCTTTCCCCCCTGCACCTCTGCCTCTGTCTGCTGCAGGTGCTGTCGCATGAAGACGAGTCTCCCACCGCCAGCCGGCCACTCCGGTCCTAAGCTTTCCCACATCCCACACGGGGCATCTGGATTGCGGGCCTCCCTCCACCTCTGCCTCTGCTTGCTGCTTGGAGAGGTTATCAACTAACCTGCACTGCGCAGGCTGCTGATGTTGCTGCTGGACATAGTTGGCCCCTGCACCTTTGCGGCCTCTGGTGCTGCCCTCCCATACTGATGGCAACCTTAACTAGGGCTTATTTTGGGGGTAGGGCTTATATTAGGAACATGCTTCAAAAATTAGGCTAGGGCTTATTTTTGGGGTAGGTCTTATTTTTGGAGAAGCAGAGTAGTCCTCATTTAGCAACTCACTCATTTAGTGACTGTTTGCAGTTACACAATGATGAAAATGTAACCTTACAACAATCCTTGTATTTCTGACTTTACAGTTCTGCAGAGCAAAGACGCTGAATTAAAATCATAAGCACAGTCAGGGTTTCATTTAGCAACCCTTTCACTTAATGACCAAGCTGAGCCCAATTGTGGTCATTAAACAAGGACAATCTATACCAGATGCAGTGGCATTTTGCAGGGGTCAAAAAAGACAATTAATCCCATGTTATTGTCTTCCCCTCACCAATATATTGCTGAACAGATACTGAGGTCATAATAACTCGAATTTGTTACAACTGGAGCTATAATCTTGATTCACTTTTCCCAACTTCTTCTCCTGAAGTTTTAGTCATACAACTCCCAAATTCTCAGAAAGTATCTGGGAGTTACTATTCTAACATATCTGGAGAAGGCTAGCTAGCTTATTTCTTATTTTTGAGATCCGCACTACAAAAAAACGAATAAGGCATAAAGCACAGTTCAAAACCAGCTGTTAGTATCTACTTTTAATAAGTACGTTACTTTTTATACTGAAAGTACCAGGTTCACCATTTCAGAGATAAAGTAAATATGAATTACTGACAAATTCTATTTTACATTTATGAATTACATAGACCAAACATCTTGCCAGTCTCCATACATTCTGGTTACAGTTCATTAATAATTTGTTATCTACAAATTTTCACTGCAAGTCTGAAACTAATACATATTTATGGGGTTCACAAAGAAGCTTATAGCAGTTACCCTCTACTAACTGCTAGTACTAGTAAAAAAGCTGTTAACACTCACCCTTCCTAGCTCTTTATCTTCAAGTGCCAGGACCCCTGTGCTTTCTGTAAAAAGTTTCACTTTGACGACAGGCCGAGGATGGGTTGTGGTAAAATCCCCTTGCGTTCCCCATCTGTAACAACAACAAAATGGTGACATTCATAATCCAAGCCCATTAAGGGTAAGTGGCACTCTGGGCTTCAATAAACAAATGCAGGCTTTTCACCTCCCTACAGACGTATTGGGTAGAAATCTACATCTGAACATTACGTTTTGAGAGTGGCAGAGATTTAAGGATTTTTCAGACATTAGTTTTGCAATTAAAAACCATTCAATGTGGCAGATGGCATGATGAAAGATTAATTACATACCCTGTGAGTACACAACAAAAAGTGGATAGATTTGTGTAAATTATTTGGGATAAATTTGAATTTTTCCCATTACAATATACTAAAGATATGAACACCAATCGTGTTAAAGATGTTTATTTCAAGTATTGTGCAGCTGTCTAGTATAATGTTGTGAGTTGCGCCTAATGCGGTGTTGATGAACCTATAACACGTGTGTCAAAGGTGACACACCATGCCATTTCTGCTGGCACGCAAGTCCTCTAAGGCCTCTGAAAATTGAGCGGTCATTCTCACATGATTTTCAGAGGCTGCACAAGCCCAGTGAGAGCAGGACCCAGTCATGTGAAAGGGCTCTCCTCTTGTAGGGACTCCAAAAAATCACACAGGAATGGGGCATGCTCTCCCACTCTTTGGGACCATGCAAGGCCACATAACAGCATTGTCTCATTCAGCATTTCGACAGCTACAACCTGAAAATAGATTTTCATTAATAGCATTTCAGCAGTTACAGCCTGAAAATAGTTTTCTTTTTAAAGGCTTGTTTTGATGGAGCCCAGTCGCAGTCACTGGTAGGCTTTCCTTGTCTTGGAAAACAAAGGAGAGTCTTCCATAGAACAATTGCCATCTGCTGGGAGCAGAAGCGCCTGCCCTATGGCACCCTCTGCCCCCTGAAGGTCAGCAGGCCTCCATCCTCCTGGTCTTCTGTAAAGCTTTGAAGACCTGGCTTTCCTCTCAAGCACTGGGGATAGATGACCGCACATTAGACGTTTGACTCGGTGCCAGGTTTTTTTCATTTTTAATGTTTTAATCTGTTTAGCTTTACAGTTTTAATAAAAAATAAATGAATATGTAGCCACTTTTCAAGAACCTTGCCAAGAAAAACTGCAGGGACTTATCTAGGCACTCTCCAAGAATTGGACATGATTGAACAGAAGGAAAAAAGAAACCAAACAACTCTTGTATTGCCAAACCAGACATCATCTGAAACATGTTGCTGATATTATCCTGCACTTTATTCCTACATCTTAGTAATGTAGATTTGCAACTTGACAGCAATAGCAATAGCACTTAGATTTATATACCACTTCACAGTGCTTTACAGCCCTCTCTAAGCGGTTTAAGAGTCAGCATATTGCCCTCACCAATCTGGGTCCTCATTTAACCGATCTTGGAAGGATGGAAGGCTGAGTTAACCTTGAGTTGGAAAGAATCGAACTATGCAGAAGTTGCCTGCATTCTAACCACTGCGCTACCACGGCTCAATATGTGAGGGCCACGGAAGATGGACTTTGTAATACTCAAAACATGATTTTTATAGTACTGCTGCATTGGCTAATTAACATGGGTTTTCTTGTATTTTAAATTTGCTTTTTTAATTGCACTGCTAATAATTTCCCATAAACCTTAACCGTCAAGAAAAAGTCTCTCTTTCAGAAGCCAGGACTGGCAGGAGAGCATTCAAGACATTGTAGATAACAGTTTCGTTTTTAGCTGTTCTCAAGCCTCCATGAACAACAACAAAAAAGAAATAGTCAAGTCAACCTTGGGAAGTGCTGAGAATGTATCTTGCACAAAGCCGTTTTTCCTTTGCAAATGTTTCTTCTACTTTTATTCAGAATACAATGCTCTTTTCTATGGCTATCCTCACATATTATCAGATGCTTCAATTCTTGTGATGTAACTAGACAGATGACTATTTCTAAACTAATCAACTTCTGCCCTGAAATTCTTTGTTGGGGTAACTATAAAAGTAAATGTAAGCCATTTTCCTTGTTCCTCCTTTTCAGAGAGAGACCCCACTTTATCAGAGTACGCAAGGCAAGAATGGTTAGAATATCAAAGTTCTGTCAAGGAGGAAGGTGACTGGTGGGATTGGCTTACCAGCTGGCAACCCAATTTTGCATGCCTCAAAAATGTTTTTATGATTCTTGTGTTAATTATGATATGGTTTATTTGTTGCGCTTACTTGCAATGTTCTATTCTATTCTATTCTATTCTATTCTATTCTATTCTATTCTATTCTATTCTATTCTATTCTATTCTATTCTATTCTATTCTATTCTATTCTATTCTATTCCCCACCATTATTAGTTGTTGTAAGGATTTGATCCCAAATATTAAGTTATTGGATGATTCTTTTCAGTCAAAACTTTAAAAAACACAAAGGTGGGAAATGAAGGACTCAGGTTGGAATTAGGAAAGTTTGTTAAAGGAATGGCTGACACAGAAAGTTGCAGCTGTGATGAGTGTAACAAATGGTGGGACACTACTGCCTAGCAACAAGAAACTTACAAGTAAGAAGGATACATTAGAAGGATGCTAGCTAAGGTTTATAGATATATAAACTTTAGTAGCCTCTAGCTTATTATAATACCGGTAGTAAAAGACACACCTCTTTTGATAAGAAATTTTATTAACATAAACATGCAATGTATGAAGAAGAAGGGTAAAGTTGAAGAATCTAATCAAAAGAAATGTGTCAAGGAACCAATGTGTGATTCTTAGGGTGTTAACCTCCTTAATCATAACTGTATAAAATATGTGCTTGTGCATTATTCAAGGTCTTGGCCCTTTAGCTGCTGAGACCCTTTTGCTGGAGTACTCCAATAAAAGAAGCTGGAAAAGCCATTCCTCGTATCTGGTGGTCTTTATTGGCTTTGATGCCAGGCAAATTGTTGTTCCTTCATGTCAATTTTGATCCTGTTGACTGCCTGGACAAGTCACTGCAGTTTTTTTGCAAGGTTTCATCAATGGTTTGCTATTGCCTCCTTCCAAGAGTTGAGACAGTGACTGGCCCCAAGCTTAGGCTTAATGCCTAAGCCGGGATAGAACTCACAGCAGGGGTGGGCTGCCGGGGGTTCACAGGGGTTCGGGAGAACCTCTAGCTAAGATTCTGTACAGTTTGGAGAAACTCCAAATCCCACTCCTGGCTGGCCCCGCCTGCCCCTCCCCTCCCAGGAGTCCCCGCGTGGCCCATTTTGGATTCAGGTAAATACTAGGTGCGTGCAGAGGCTTGGAGAGGACGAAAAATGGGCCTACCGGAAGTTTGGGAATGCTGGAAATGGGCCCATTTCTGGCCTCCAGAGGGACCCTGGAGCCTGGAGAGGCCATTTTCACCCTCTTGGAGGCTCGAAGAAAGCCTCCAGAGCCTGCTCTCAAAAATGCTCTCCCCGCCATGGTGCAAGGGACTGACTAGGCCACACCCACCTTGGCCATGCCCACTCGGCAACTGGAAAGAGAACCCCTTGCTAAAATTTTTGAAGCCCACCCCGACTCACAGCCTCTTGGTTTATAGTGTCTTAACTACTTCCACCAAATAAGTAACAATTGCTATAGCTAACACTGAAAACAAATTACTTTAAGATAAGACACGCTTCTTTGTACATATTTTGTATATAAATTCTATGACTACAACTATGTTTTCCATAATTTGCAACCCCCCTTAAAGATAGTAATTAGCAAATGGTATCAAGTTCAAAGAATTTGACTCATGGTAGAGTCATCTAAATAGCAAATTTCTTCTCTTAACTAGACTTGTCTCCATGACACAGAATTAAGTCTATTTTACACTAGCATATGCATTGTTTTCTTATGTATAAAGCTTGTCTGCAACTGTTCAAAGAAAGCATTTATGTGTTTTTCAAGTTACTAGTTTTGATTCCCCCCCAAAGCATTTAACCATCTGTGATCTATCATAATATGAATTTATTCTGTTGCAAGGGTTGGGTGCCTGAGCGACAAAATACTGCCATCTCCTACACAAGGATGAAGCAATTACAATATGTCAATCACTGCAGATTTAATTCTAATAGAGTTCTGAGATGATGCTGAGAAAAAAGACAGGGAATGCAGGAAAAGAAAAAATTGGTGGAGAAGGAAAAAAGCTTATTTAGGATGATATTCTGAAAGAGACAGGAGGATATACAAACACAAAACATAGAGAATCTACATATTCTTAATATAATAGATAGATGTATAAACTGAACTGGCATCTAACTTAATGAAGTTAGACTATTTTTGTGACTCTTATCAAAATATTACTGTTTTGAAATAAGCCCAACATCATCTGCTTTTCTTGAATCCATTTTGTTAAATAGTTAAATTCTATGATGTAATGTTTACAGCATGGTGCCGAGTTAAACTGGAAACAGATATTCTCTTGGTTTTTATTTACTGTAAGGATTATTAAGGCCAGTTTCTATTTCTTCTGGTTCACTGTGGTACACTGAAAACTGTCTGTGTGCAGTATATTCCTTGTGGTGTTTTTAGTTACACTCATCAATAGGAGGCACTATGCGATCAGTTTTATTGTACTGAGGCTCATCAGTTATGGGTAGTAGTTATTCCTTAGGGTATTATACCTATTATAAGGGTACAACATCTATGGGGGAATGCCATCTGGCAAATCATTTTGATGTCCAAATAGGACAAAACTAGTCACATGGTGTTTCCTGGAGGTCAATGTAACAGAAAACATAACATAGGTTATACACTATGTAAAAAAAAAGGGGGGGGGAATCCACCTTCATTAGAGTGAGACTAGAAGTCATGTAAAACCCTGTACATGGGGACATGACGTATTGATATCTGTATTTCTCTGATCAAGGGAAGGCAGACTGTATATACAATTCTGACAATTTCTATATAAACCTTCCTGCAATGACTAAGCATCTGGACCTGGATACCTCCTAAACTAATGGACTATATATTGTCAAATGAAATGAAAATGCCCATGTATTCAATTCCTAGTAGCGGGTTTGAAACTCACAGAATAATAAGCTTCCTACAGTAGGTAGGTATACAACATTTTTGGTGACACAAGGATTACATTAAACAAAGGACAAAAATTAGACAACAAGGAGGATGGACTTTATGAGATGGGATAGATCATAGCATACCTCCAAAGCAGAGCTAGAAATTTCATTTCTTTTCTGAATGTGAGCCCAAAATTCAATAGTACAATTAGGAAGGGCTCTAAGATGTGTGTGATAAAATAGAATACTGGGTTGGAAGATGCTCATGCTGTATGTGTTAAATGAAAGAGTTTTGGCTTGAAGTATAAGAACAAGCCTCATATGCATTATAATATAGATACTAGGAACATTCTCCCTCTCCATCTCATATACATTGAAAACTGCTACAGATATTATTTTTTTAAAAAAATTGATTTATATGCCACCCTTCTCCGGAGACTCAGGGCGGCTTACAATGTGTTAAGCAATAGCCTTCATACTTTTGTATATTTATACAAAGTCAGCTTATTGCCCCCATAATCTGGGTCCTCATTTTACTTACCTTAGAAAGGATGGAAGACTGAGTCAACCTTGAGCCTGGTGGGATTTGAATTTGCAGTAATTGCAGCAGCAGATGTTAAGACTGCCTTAGTCTACTGAGCCACCAGAGCTCTTTATTGGGATGTTGTAATGCATACAACAACAATTTAATATTTCAAATGTTATTTACTTATATTTTCTACAATAATACAAAATCTAACAGCTGCAGTTTTTATTGTAGTAATTTTATTTTAGTGACATCTGCAAACACTGGGTTGATCAGGATAACTTGATTTAGCAAAGACTGAAAAAAAAATATCCAAACTACTAAGATTGGTGTTGAGTAAGTTTCTCTAGTTTTTTCATAGTACTCTGGGATTTATATTGGATTAGGAATCCAAAATGTTATTTTTATACAGAATAAAACAAGGAGAGGAATAAGCATTGTGAACTGAGAATGTTAACTATAAGAGCAACATGTTGGCATATCCTTATCTGTTCAGATACTGAAGGTGATATTCCAGAACACTAGGACTGAGAATTTCTCTCAGGGCTAAAGACTGATGTACAGGTAGTCATCAAGTTATGACCAGTGACTTAGTGATCATCTGAAGCTACAATGGACCTCCTACCTTGAGGATACTTATGTCCTGGTTTTAAATTTCCAACAGTTGCTCCCTCAGGTCATATGCCATTTGTAGCATCCCACAGTGAAATGACTGCATTTTATGATGGCATTTACTTCTAGTTTTTGGCAAAACCAGCCAATAGCAAAACATGGGTTTGCTTAATGACTGTGCCATTCGCCTAGCAACAGTTTATGCTTAATGACAGTCGGAAAAAAAGATTATAAAATAAGGTTGGTCATGTGAGTGACCAATTTACAGTAATCACAAGTTAAGACTTATGGATAGGCTCCATTATGACCATAACTTGAGGACTATCTGTAGAGGAATAGTGATAAAGCTTTGAAGAAGGTAGATGTCAGCTCTTAGATAGAAAAGGTCAGAAAATGGATATTATCCCTGTTTTCCCAAAAATAAGACCTATCCTGAAAATAAGCCCCAGCATGTTTTTATGTGTGCGCCTAATATAAGTCTCCCCCCCCCCAAAATAACCTCTACTTAAGAGACTGCATAGCCGGCTGCCTGCCCATTCTGTCTGGTTGCTTGTGGCACCGTGGTCATGAAGCGAGACAAGGTGGTGGTTGAGCTGCCCCATGCGCTCCGCACCAGCTTACTCAGGGCCCCCACAGCCAGGCCATCCATGTCCTGACACCTGCCTTACAGCAGCAGCACCAGCAACCATGTGCAGCAGGAGCCCACATGGCCACTGGCTCAGTTCTTCTGCTTACTCACGGCTGCAACAGAGCAGGAGGCTGAGTGTTAAAGAAGGATGTTCAAGCTACACATAAGGAAGAAATTGTGTGAGGTATCAGTCAGTGGAATAACTTCCATGAGAAGTCACGATTTTTGCTTTGCTAGAAACCTTCAAATAGAGGCTAGTTATCTGTCTGCACTTGCATACCAGGAAACAAGTGAGAAACAACCACTTTACAACTGTTTTTAGACTAACTCCAGCGTGGCTGAATGCACAGTCACTTTGAGTAAATTCTGCAAACAGTGGCAGCTTGGGAGGTTCCCCCTATGGTCTTTATATAGGGTTCATGGATTCCATTTATATCTGGTTCCTATGTCAACTTAGATATATATGAGGGAGAGAGAGAGAGAGGGAGGGAGGGAGGGAGGGAGGGAGGGAGGGAGGGAGAGAGAGAGAAAGCTACAAATTAATTAACCAGTTAAAACCAGAAATATCTAAATCAACCATCTGGAAAGGGATCTGGCTGTGACTGCTTATCCCTTGAACTGATTAGGAGTAATGCAGATTGATGGCTGAATAGTTGGGTCTGCTTTTCACTTATGTTGACAAGTCTGCCTGACTCTAAAATTGGGGGTCTGGCTGATGTCTATCTTTAGGAAAGGTAGGAATTGTAACTATTGGTCAATCAGTCATTTAAGCATGTTTAGCCAGCTTCATGCCATCCTTTCTGGAGAATTGTAATATTTTGGCAACAGAATGGCAAATGAACAGGTTGATTTTTAGAACCAGATGCTTCAGTTCTGATTACTATTTGGTTCTGAGTATTTGGTGGAAAAATATACAGTACGCTTAAATCAATATACTACTAAAACTCTCATTCCCGTAACTTTTAACTGGCAAAACAGTGCATCGTAGGGCAACAAATTATTTAGCCTCAAGTTGGCTAACTTACAGAATGACTCCAAACTCTGGGACCCATAACTCCAAATTGAATGAAATTTGGGAAAGTTGTCACAGGGAGGAGGAATAGGGAGAGAGGGTAGAAGGGGAGGGAGGAACATGGAGGAAGGAATTGAGGAATGAGGAGGATCACATTCCTCCTCTGCTCCCTCCACATGCCTTCCCTGATCAGCATCTCTTGGGCATCCCCATACATCCCCTGTGCACCTTCCCCGACTCATGCAGTACCTCATGTTCACTCCCCAATCATCCCTGATCCATATCATTCATTGCATACCTTCCTGACCATGTAGGACCTCTTCTGGACCCCTATGCACCATTATCTGAGCCACCTGATATCTCTTACATGCACTCTTCCCAACCCACATGGCACACCTCGTGTACCCATGTACCACTCCCTCCCCCTACTTTCATGCACTCCTCGCTTCCTCCCCACCTTGCAGTTGCCACTTATTCCCTGGTGTTCTTAGACTTACAACATTCTACTGGCTTCTCCACAAACTATTGAGAAGCCAGTAAGAATTTTAGGTAGGTAGGTAGGTAGGTAGGTAGGTAGGTAGGTAGGAAGGAGAAATTGCTTTAACAAAATGTAGCTTATTGCATTTACATTTTTGTTAAAACTAATTTTTCACCCACAAATATTGTTTACTGATCTGCTCATTTTGATTTATGAGTAGCCTAGTGCCATCCTCTGGATATGGAATACCACACTCAACACAGCCCAATGTTGAAGTGTGCTGAATTATGGAATCAACAGAATAGTTTCAAAGCAACTAGGTACTTTGATATACCGGTACTTATTGCACATAATTAATTTAAAAAGCTTTTCTACTCTTATACTTTAATATTTTACTCCCAGTCATTTTCAAGGGCACAATTAAGAGGAGTTTTTATGTGAAGAAGTTATGCTTAGGTCACATGTTTTGCCTATGCTTTTCTATACTGTATTTTCTACAGAGACTGTAGGCAATAGCCATAATAACGAGCAGTATGTGCTAGTACCCAACATCTCATGGAACTTCTAAACAAATACACACAGACACATAACTTAGCATGCAAATCTAAGTTTGGTTGCACTACCTGAATATTTAAATAAAAAAAAAATAGCTTGTCTACTGTCTGCAACTTCACCTATTGCATTAAATCTCTACAAATTATTAATATTTGTGACATTGGTTAGTGACCATAATACTAAAGTTTTGGTTCACCTCTGATATAATGAACTGAATTCTCTAACAAATGCCATTCTCTGCTTAAAAACTTGCACAACCTAGCATATTTTCAGGAAGACTGGAACATATCTTAAAAGTTTACCTTAGGGAAAACAACATATAAAACTCTGTATATTCCATATTGAAATATAGAAAGTTCCATATGGTGAATGAATGCACATTTCCCAATATATTTTAAATACAAACAGCAAGAACAGCAACAAAACCTTGAGCGGATGGGAATAAATACAGGATGAATCAATTAAACCTAAATCCAGTCTCTATTAATTATTTTACCAAATGTTACCGCGCAAAAGTTTTAAATACGTAAGCAGTTCCAGCATTCTGTATTATTCTGTTATCCTACTCTGACATTCATTAAGTAGTTGCCAAATGTTCCAGCCTTCATCATCATTCATGATAAAATATTTATGAGAAAGAAAATTAAAATGGTTTAAAAATCCAGTGGGCATTCCAGTGCTCAAGCTCTATTTTATTCCAGAATGACAGAGTTAATAATGGAAAATAAAATGCTCAAGACTAGCTATACAAGGAGATGGGAATCCCTGTTGTTTGAAAGCAACAGACTGATGCATTGCTCCATGAGCTCAACTTCGATGAAAGTGTTCTCCTAACTGAGAGTGGAGAGAAAAGGTCACCATCCTATGCTGGTGGCCTTTTGAAACCTTAAAAAGCAGAAAACTGCTGGAAAGGCGACATAAAAGTGTTGCACACACTTTAAGAAAGCTTTAATATGGCTGAAATTGCAAGGAGCTGAGCAGCCTTATTTTAAGAAGAATCCTCAGCAAAACAACAACAGTAGAATGTTTCTGAAATATATTTGCCTGTTAGATATGTTTATATGTCTCATTTTAAAAGAGATAGTGGATCAGATTTATACTCTAGCAAAGGGGACAAAATGTAGATTATATATATTTTAAAGAACCAGTCTAACTAATATGATCCAGGGCAATCAGATGTGTCTGTTTCTCTTTATTTTTTTTACAATCTAGCATTCTGTCCAGTTTTAAGAATATTATTTTAACTATATAATCATCATAACAATCATACCATGTAATAAACAATGGTTGGAAGTTGTTGAGATTAAATTTAATTAATATGATGAGATGCCTGTAATTAATCTTAGAAGTCCAGTCAAAAAGAGCCAGTTTGGTTTAGTGATTAAACCACTAGGCTAGAAGCCAGGAAAGTGTTAAATTCTAGTCCTGCCTTGGGCATGAAAGCCAACTGGGCAACTCTGGGACAATCATTCTCTCTCAGCCCAATCCACCGCACAGGGTCGATGTGGGGAAAGTAGGAGGAGGAAGAATTATTTTGTGACTTCGTTGCCTTGAGTTATTTATCAAAATGCTAAAAGGCAGGATATAAATAAATAAATAAATCTGCATGATCCTGATCTCGTCTCACTTTAGCACCATTTTAGGAAAAGTAAGATTTACTGTTTTTTCATAGATTTTCAGTATAAATCCTCATTGGCATTAGAAATGATTGCAAGAGATTTGTGAGGCATGATTCCTGTTCAAAATGTCAACTTCTTTTATTAAAGGTCATGATATTCATAGTTTACTTAAATCAACAGTTTTGCAACCTGCATTTCTCTGCACCATCTCTAGCCACCAGAAGCCATAGCCTTAGGCAGTTCTTATGCACGGGCACAATGTGTGAGTAAGGAAGCCATCTGTGAATGTCACTTGCCATATTCTCAGGTGAAATCAATCCACCATGGATGCCCAGTGAAAACAAATAAATGCTCCCTATATATTTCTACAACTACAATTCAAGGGCCTGCAAATCTAGACAGAACGTTGACAATCCCTGGCTTTGATCTGGCACTTTTTCAAAATTTAATTTAAGAATTAATATAATTTGAGAATGCTAATTAAATCTTTAATACTGTAGTTAGTCTTCTCTTTAGGGGGAAAAAGAGAAGTGAAAAAACATTGAAGTCCAACATTTCTTTTCAACAGCTCAGACATCTATTAGGCCAATCTTTCAAAAGATGAGACAACATTCCTGAGTGAGTATGGAAAAGAAAATAATTTCTCCTGTCCATTATTACCTAGCAGCTTATGGTTCCTCTTATCAGTTATTTCATACTTTCAGTTCAAATGGACGAACAAGAGGAGAAAAGGGAATATGACAAAGGTACATTCTCTTTTTTCTTAAATGATCCAGATCAAGAGAGCTGTGCATTTTTTAAATAAAAATGTTAATGTTTTAGCTATGGCATGGAAAGCTAGTAATCGGTACTCTGAAATTTTGAATTATACATTGCAGTTAAGGCACTGTGGCAAGCATGCTGAAAAAGAATTAAAAATTTTGACCACCATTTTGCCATTCCAAGGACAGGCAACCTACATGAACTCTCAGGATGCCAACATCATGCTACTAGAATTCAGTGGTACAATGTCTGATTTTTGTTTCATCTTTGGTGTGCATTTTTTGAATCGCTATGGCAAAACGCTCCCATCCCCAGCCATAAAACTGTTATGTCATTCAAATGCCTTTTGAAATCCATGTAGAGATGGGACAATACATCACAGCCCCCTCAAATGATTTATTGATCATTTCTGTCTACATTTCTGTCCTTTTTTCCTTTTCTTTCCCTCTAATTATAGATAGTCCCTGACTATTTAGGATCTGGACTCAAACTTTCAGTGGCCACCCTATCAAGTCATGTGATTGCATTTTGGGCATTTGGAAACCAGATGTTTGCAGCATCCCAGGGTCATGTGACCATGGATTACGGTTTATGGAAAAAATGCCGGTTGCACACAATGGTTCAGTTAACAACAGCAGATTCACTTAACAACTACTACAAAAAATGTCATAAAATCAGATCAGTTATAGGATGACCCACTTAATAATCAGAATGACTTATGGTGGTAATTCTGGGCTCAATTAGAGTTGTAAATTGAGGACTACCTATACTCCCTTTTTTCTTTATTATACTGGTTTCATTTTCACCATCTTATTTTTTCTTGGTTATGTTTTTCTTGCTCTTTCCTCTCTTTCCCTTCTGTTTTTTTAAAACATATATCATTCATAGAGAATGTCCCTGTCTTTAGCAATTAAGAAACTAAAGCAATAATCCACATCTGTACACATTGCAGATGACTTCTGTTGCTACTACTCTTATATGTAGGATCTGGATATTCATACAAATTACAGCTTGAGATCCTTTCTCTTCTATTCACTATACTTTCACAATCAGCTTCTCATTCCTTCAGATGAGATATTACTCTTTAAGGTCTTTGTATGCCTTTAAATGCTTCTTGGGCTAAATGCCATTATTTAATACTGAGATGTCTTTAATTGTGCAATGTATACAATAAAGATGAAATGTTTTCCAACATTGTATTATATACTTGGTTGCTTTTTGCTTTTTATTTTAATATTTGTTTTGTTCTGTTTCTGAAAATTGCAGTAGGGTATATGGATGTACTCAACAATTACTAAATTAATGATTACAGTTTCCCTTCCAATGCCCATTTCTTGGTATCTATTGCATTTGTTTAAGAAAATCTGTGTTTTATGATGATCTATGGCCAAAATAAATGTGCTGTTTTAAGACAGTACTTCAATATTTTAAACATTTAGCAGTTTACTGTCTTCCTCACCGTTGTTTTCCAATTATATTGTACAGATTTTTGTTTTTAATTGGCTTTGAACATATTATTGCCACTTATGAGAAACAAGCAGAAATGCATGAATCTGAGACTTTTTTTTTTGGTCAAAATGGTCTTAGATTTAATCTGGCATACTTCCTGCACTGTAGTTTCCATTTTTGAAATAGTAAAAAAAAAATGAAAGAAGTTTTGAAGTAAAAATTTATTTAGAGAGAGGAAAAGACACCTTGTCATATTTACATGCTTATATTACTTTCAAATGGAGTTTTATACTTGTTTAGCAAATGTCAAGTTCATGGTTGGTCCACAAGGAATTTCGTGACTACAATCTTCAAAACAGCATCTCACAGCACACATTAAAGAGCATGCGACACTGTTGGTTAGTATGTCTTAAAACAGATCTACGAAAGATCTTCTGAGTGATGTGTTAACAGAAGGGAAAGGCTTCTGAAGAAAGTATATCACCCCAGAGGCCAATCAAATGAATCAGAAGCACAATTAATTAACTTCCTGTGTTTCATCCTTGGAATGAGAGTTCCCTCCTGGAGTCTTTTTCTTTAGGGCATCCTCCAAAAATGAGCTGAAAGGAAATCCAAGAGGAAGCCAACCACAAGTCCCATAATCTTCAACAAAGACTTCACTGAATGAGTTGGATATTATGCAAATTATAACTCACTTATCTGGAGGACTTCAGGTTGAAGAAAGTTATCATGTAATAAATCTTATCAGTATTAATTTATGAAATTTTAATTTTAAGCTATGTGTACAAGTTGAATCTCTGCCTAGCAAAGCACGTCTGGCTGAATGAATACATTTATGAAGATCCATCCAGCAGATCCAGCAACATAAAACAATAAAAGGCAGAAAGAAAAAAATATTGCATATGAAAACCAATCATTTCTATATTTTACCACACATCAGCTGTTAAAATGTAAGTTCCAAAGAGAACACTTCCACATTGAGGTACCCCATTTTCATTAAACCTGATCAAAAAGAGTTCAAGGCAGCATACATTTAAACTGAAAACATGTAGGCATAAAGACAGTTAGACAGACAGATAGGATATTACCAATGAATGTATCAAACATTATCAATTAGATCAATAATATTACCACCCAGCTAGATGGAAGCACTTAGCTGACCTTAACTAATTTTGAAAAGGTAAACAGGGTTGGACTTAGTTTTTATTTGGAAAAGAGGCCAGCAGAAAATCCTAGTTTGAAGATTAAACTAGGAAATTGACAAAACTTTATGGAAATAGGCAACACCAAACACCAAACATCTTACATATTACATACAATGTCTATCAAGTCACCGGGGATTGTATTACTTATTTTACTCAAATAAGTAAATTTGGGACTATGGCCTATTTAGTAAATGAAAAATAATCATGATGAATTATGATTCATCCACCTTATTATGTTTTTAGAGAATAAAAGCAAAACATAATTCTAGAAGGAATGGCTAAACAAGATGTGTTTTGCTCTCTTGGCTTCTATGTTGTCATACATTGAGTAGAATGAAATGAAATAAATAACGGGACCAACATCATTGGCCTCCACCCTATAATGTTGCCTTTGTCTCATTCCCAGTCCATGTGTTATAGAGTCTTAAGAATTTGTCAACTACAAACATTTTCAAATAGTATTTTCTCCTCCATTATTCTGACATCATCCAAGGGCAGCTCCAGGCTATATAAAATCTGTTATACATTGTCACTTGTTATGATGGAGGACAAGTAGGGTGACAGTGTCTATAAATAAAAGGGCATTTATTAGCCATTTCAAGTTGGTGTGAGCATCAATGTCATCCATGCAGGGTGTGTGTATGTATGTGTGTCAAAAATATTAAGAGGGTTCTACAGCAATATGACAAACCCTGCCTCATTGTTCATATGAACAACATAGACACATGCACAAAAGAGGCAGAGTTTTGCTAATTGTACAAAGATAACCATCTTAATTTTATACAGTACATCCTCCTGTAGATGCTGATGTTGGACATGTCTACTTTCCTCTGTTCTCCTATCAGGTCTTTTCTGAAAACCTTCTGCTGTTAACTTCTAGAAGAGATGTGCCAACTAGACCACTAGCTTGTCAGTTTTCCATCAGTTCTGCAAATGAGTGACTTGTTACTTTTTACTAACTTTTATTTCCATAAACATAAATCCAAATTTAGAGCAAATTTTCCTATGAGATTGAAGGGATCCTCCTTTTTAAAAAAGGGGGGAAATCCCATTATTTGAAAGTCTTACTGTGGTCTTGAAGCTTCAGCTTGGTCTGTTTGAAGTTTCTCTCCTCCTTCTACTTCCATTGTACAGTAAACAATACGGCTCGGAGCTAGAGACTTTAAGCCTTGAACTTCCATTATAACAATCTGTACAAGAAAAAAAACCCAGTAAATGTGCATTGATGTAACAGTTTGAAATATATACTCAGTACACAGGAGGCAATGTTACCATTGCCTAAAAATGTAGGTCTCACTCAGATTTATATAAATGTAAAGTTATTGCTACTTTATACAGTTAATTGATCATCATCTTCCTTGCAATTTTGGATTATCCTTTAAAATATGTTGATGGTTTTGCTATTAAACATTGAGGAAGAAAAGTGATAAACATTGCAGGCAAACAAGTATGCGCTATATTTATGTGTACATAGCAACTGTCACACTAAGCATCATACTGAGTTTTAAAAATCCAAAAATCCTATATGTAGCAGCTTATACTACATTAAGGTTATATTTGGCTTATCAGTAAATATACCGTATTTTTCGGAGTATAAGACACACCGGAGTATAAGACTCACCTACCTTTTTTGGTGAGGAAAAGAAGAAAAAGAAATCTTCCTCTGTCTCTGCGCAATTTTGCCTCGTTATAGCAAACAGCAAATAGCCTGCTTTACTTTCATTTTCGTTTTCAGCATAGCTTGATTAGCACAAGGAAAAAAAAAATCCGCTCCAGCCATTTACCTCTTTGCAGCAAGCAGCAGAGCCCTGCCCAAAACTGCTGAGAGCAAATCAGCTGAGAGTCGGGAGGCCGATCCAATCAACTTGTGCTAATTAGGCAGTGCTGAATCTGAAAGGAGCTGTTTTTTTTTGCTGTTTGCTTGCAAGGAGGTAACTGCTGCGAGGCAGAGGCCAAAGGGTGGGGACCAGTGGATGGGCGGGGCTACATTACGAATAATACGGTACTGCAATGTATAATCAAATGATTATAATATTTGAGGATGTAAAGACTATTATAACATCTCTATTCACCAACAGACTATAAATATTGAGAGTGTAATTGTGGATGCTTTTGGATCATGACTAGTGGCCACAAAGCTCCAAATGTACCTTTTTGTACAAATATTACTCATCAGCAAGTGAGATACAATGCTGGGACAAATAAACAAATTGTTACATTTTGAATCCAAGAAAAACATATGAAGAAACTAGTAATATTTCAAATATATTAAAAACACTGTATCTAGATCTTAACCTGATATATAGCAACTGAGCATTAGAATAAACTACGGCATACCCAACTATTGTAAGACTTACCTTGATCTGAGCATAGAACTGTGAACTTAAACATATTAAAATAACACTAATCTCAAGTGCAAATCTGAATTGATCCCAGCTCATTTGAAGATACTTTGCCTGGATGTAGCTAGGGGAAACTTAATCTTTGACTGATAGCAGAAGGCTGCTACAACTGGTGGTCAAAATTCCAAACTTCCATTTATTCATATTGCTGGGAAGAATTATGAACACAGCTGAGCTTCCATTCTCATGTCCAACCAGAGACATATAAAAATATTTTCACACCATTAAGCCAGTGGTGCTTATCCCCGGTTCAGACTGGTTCACAAGAACCGGTAGTAAAACCGGTGGGAGGGCCCCACCCACCACCCCGGATGTCATCATCAGCAATCCCGTTGCGAAGTAGAACCCACCCCTGCATTAAGCCCAGGATGTTAAAGGCCCTCCATATCAACATCTAATTGCCCAAAGTTCCACTTCTAGGTTGAATGTAGCAAATGAGTGTTGAAATGTAAACCACATGCTGCTTTAGTGGCTTGTCACTTCAGAAATTGAAATTATTGTCTTGAAGACAACAACTTAAATTATGACTGTGAAGGTGATTGTTCCTTAACTCAAATTCTTTAAATTTTAACCAGTGTCATCATGCTATTGGGAAACCATTGTTTTCTTGATTACAGAAATGTGCATTGTGACCAGGTCAACTTGCAGAGAGATTTCCCTGATTAAAAACAAGCACAGTGTCATTCTGGTTTCCTATGAAATAGGAGAAAAAGGAGAAACCAAACATCTTGGAAAACGTTTTTGCAAGAAAACACTTCATTTATGCAGTTTTTGAAAAACCTCCAGAAAATTTAGTTCACTTACTACATAAGTTAGCAGTTTCTGTACACTTTGAAATTAATTAAGTTAAATTCTTTCTTTCCAGCTATGAAAAGATAAATTGGCCAGAGTGCTTCTAGACCTACAGATTCTAGAAATATTCTATTAGTTTTCCATTGCCAAAAAACTACGTAACATGTAACACAGGCAGCCAGTTCTAAGCATTTTATTTTAAAGTTAATACTTTTCTCTACAATTGTACTTGCATTGTAGTACTGAGAATCTAAACTGAAGCACATCTTCAGAGATTAGGAAGGAAAATAGTTCATTCCCCTCCCCCCCTTCCTCCCTCCCCCAATCATAACACTAAACATATAAACACGTCTCTCCCGGCAGATAATATTCCTGTATGGGGAATGTATGGTTTTTGTTTTTATGTATAATCAATGTTTTTGTCTTATGTTGATTTTAACTTGGAAAACTTAATAAAATTTATTTTTTTTTTAAAAAAAGGAAGGAAAATAGTTCAATAGATAACAATAATTTGGAGAATACTGGCTTAAAATGACTCCTTGGTTGCACAAATAGACACATAATAATATTTTTTAAAAACAACTCTGGCTTTCTCATTTATAACAAATCCGCATGTCTATTCAACTTTTCTTTTTCTTTTTTTTAAAAAGATAATCCTGTGATAAAGATATATCTCTCTATTGAGCTATATATATATATACACACAGAGAGAAGCTTGCATGTAAACCTACATACAGTGGTGGGATTCAAATAATTTAACAACTGGTTCTTTTTTTTTTTAATTGAAAAAGTTTTAAAAGTTTTACATACATTTTCTCCCCCCTCCCCAACCACCACCCCCTGACTTCCCAGAGCAAATACAAGATAAAATACAGCTCAAATTCTCTAAATTAAACTCCATTTCACACTTATCATAATCATAATCATTAAACAAGTAGATAAAAGGAAAGCAAGTCTTCTTTCTCCTTATTCCATCTAATTCAACAAAATTAATATCCATTTATAATTACAGCAGTTAATAAAACAATTAAGTATTACCTAATCAAACCTATCATTACTCAATTTAGCTAATTGTTACTTAACAAATTATTAGGTCTATACAATTTAACAAAATATTTTATAACTTCTTTCATTTAAAACAAAAAAAAACAACAACAACAAAAAAGGGAAACCCTCATTCAAAAAAACCCAAATTTAAAATAAAATACTATATAAAGTCTTCCGTCCTCCATTTTTAAACCATCAAGGTCCAGTTATAATTAAAACACTTAATAAAAAATAAATAAATTTTTTGATTAAAAAAATATAACAATCAAACCTCTTATTAATTTATCAATACAGATAAAACGTCATTTAATAACTATATCAAACATTTAAGTTCTTCATACTAGATTAAACCAGTTGCTAATCTTCTTGTCTTCACATCTTCCAACAGCATATAGAATATCTTCATTTGCGTCTACCCACCTAAATAAAAAATTGCTTCTTTATAAAAAAAAAAACCCCGAGTGACTTTATAATTATATTTGAAATAGTATCCATCAAATCAAAATCCTAACCAGTCAAAAATTAGATTAGTAAATTCATCAGACGTATTAGGGAAACCACCAGATCACCTGCAATTGCTCTAGGTCCATAGTCCTTTTGCCTTATATTTATTACCATCAAACAGGAAACTCCAATTTACTATATTCAATAAAACTTCTGCCATTACAGTTAGATCCAGATTTATTACAGTCCTTAATAAAATATTCCAAATCATTCAAGTCAGGGCATATTTCACAGCCCAACACACCAGCATTGCTGTGATCTGTTTATTCTTCTCAAAATATTCCAATACAGCTGTAGATTGCCTCCTCATCGTCGCTCATCATTTAGTTAACTGGCATTAAACTGCTGTCTGCTTTTTTTTCCCCCAAAAAATTCAAAATCTTTAAACAGTTAAACAATACTTTTTAAGGACCATCATCTCATCAAGCAGGGTTATTTTCCATTTCTCCAGTCTTTCTTCTTTTCCTTTTTACGAACTTTCTTCTTAACTTTGATCCCTCTGCCTTTTTTAACTCCAATAAAATTTTGCGGTTTTTGGGATTGCAGATTATAAAATTTTTGCAGAAATGTAGCTTCTTCTGGAAACAGCTCTTTAAATGCAGATTGAGTTTTATAAAAAAAAATTCATGTAACCAAAATTTCATCAACTTCCAAGATTTCTTGCTCCTTATCCTGCTCAGCATTCATCTTTCTCTCCTCTGTAAAATCTGCTATGATCTGTTGTTGTTTTTTTACATCTCCCAACTCTTCATTCAATCCCCCACTACTAGATTGCAACTCAGTATTTCCATGTATTTCATTGTTTCCAGCTTGAGAAGCTTGAAATATAGTATCAATTCTTTTCAATAAAGCAGAGGTAATTGAACTCAAAGCTTCCTCAAAATCAGACCATTGAGGGTTAATTAACCCTCCTTTGCTTTCTTTGCTTTCAAAAAGACCAGCCATCTTGCCCCCCTTCTTCCTTCCCTTCCAGAAGGACAGAAAAAAAAGGGGGAAAAAAGAGTTTCAAGAAGAAAAAAGAAAAAAAAAGACCCTTTACAATTTGTAATTTGTATTGCTGCTTGAATTATTATTATTACCTCCTTTCTTATTTCATCCACTTTTCAAAAAGGAGTTTTACGTTTCAAACAGGGGCTTGTCAATAATTACTTTTAACTTTCACTTCTTCACGCCCCGTTGAAACTCAAACGCCATCTTGCTTTCACTTTCCACTTAGGGAAAATCTTTTAAAGAAAGTAAATCCTTGGAGTTAAAAAAAAAAGAAAAAAATACTTGCTGTTTCATTCGTGCAACTTGTGCTCCGCCAGCTTGATTCAAGAAGTATTTGTTTAAAATTGGTTGCTGGGATGGTAACGACATCTAGCTCTGCAAAGCAGAAACATCCAGGGTCCGGAGTACTGACAGGCTTAACGGGGAGCTCTCATCTTCGAGCGCTAGATTATGGGTAAAATCTGGCACTCTCAGGGAGCTCTACCCCACCCGTCTACTCACTTTCCCCCCTCATACCAGGGGGAAAGTTTTCAAACCGCAAGACAGCCGATAGTCGTTGTTCTTGTGGTTCTACGAAGCCCTGGGCTGGCGCTTCAAAAAGAAGTGTCCGGCGATGTCGCAGTCCCACTGGAAGTCGCTTCTTAACAACTGGTTCTCTGTCTGAATGGGTGGGCGTGGCCATGGTGGGCATGGCCATGGTATGTATCCTGCACCCCCCTGGGAACAAAAACATTCCATGGGGGAGGGGCGCTCTGCACACTCACACATGTTTTGGGCCGAGTAGGCCTCTCTGCACTTACCTGGGAGCCAAAATGGGGCACGTGGGATATTCTGGAAGGGGCTGGGCGGGGAGGGGAGGAGCCAACCAGCAATTTAACAACTGGTTCAGCCGAAGTGGTGCGAACCAGTTGAATCCCACCACTGCCTACATACATACAAATTCTATATGCTCTCTGAGGTCTAACCAGTTAGGAGCAAAACACATAAAAGAGGAGAGATCTGTTCCCTGATAACTTTTCAGCCAATTTGATTCCAAGTGATTCACCTTGTCACACTTCTAGGTTGTGAAGCAGTATGGATACCCTTAGAGTGATACCAATGTCTGCCCACGAAATATGGTGTTGTCTTCCTTATGGAACATTCCAGACGGAATTCCATTCTTGACTGAACATCACTTTTAATGTCTGTAGCTCGCTTAGCTTCTGACACCATTTACTTTGATTCATAAATAGATTGTGAATCTATTTCAGAGTTATGAATTGTAAAAAAGTTCATTTTTGCAGCATATGAATTTGGCCCTAAGATCTGTTTACTCAAACTGCCAACAGAGTGACAAAGGAGGCAATCACTTTATAGAACTAAATCCCAGTACTACAATATAATCTTTGTTCTAAAAAAAAAAAAACCATTCCTGCTGGAGTTGGAGCTAGTGGCTTCCTCTTCACTTTCAGCAGTAGTGATTTTATTCTCTTGAAAAAGTGTACTGGGGGTGACAAGTTGAATTAAAAAAGAAATATTTGCTGAACTTTTTCTCATGTTAACAGAAGAATGCAACTTTGCACTTGTATAATATTTGAACAATAAGCAAAGCATAATAAAGATACTATAATTTTATAACCAACACACACATATGTAATACTTCAGTGAAAATATCAAGAATTTAGATCAGGAATGGGAAAAGACTAATAAGTTACGACGTGGTACATGTTTCAGACTTCTGGGGCAGTTATTTAAGCCTTTTTTTAAAAAGTGTGTGTGTGAAGCAATGAGAAATCAGACATTCCTGTTAAAGAAAGGCTAGCATTAAAGCAATAATCTAGAGATCCTAGACCAGTGATGGCTAACCTTTTTGCCATCGTGTGCCAAAAGCGGGGGGAGCGCGGTGGGATCACACGCACGCGTGCCCACATCCATAATTCTATGCACTGTGCTCCCCCCACTTTTGGCACGTGATGGCACGGTGGGCCTGGTAGGCCCATTTTTTTGCTCTCCCCAGGCTCCAGAGCCTTTCCAGGAACCTGGGGAGGGCAAAAATGGCCTTCCCCACCCCCAGAGGCCTTCTGGAGGCCAGAAACACTGTGTTTCCTGACTTCTGGTGGGCCTAGAAGGCCCGAAAATCAGCTAGCTGACGCACGCATACGTGCCGGAGCTGAGCTCGCGTGCCCACCAATATGGCTCTGCGTGCCACCTGTGGCGCCCGTGCCATAGGTTCGCCATCACGGTCCTAGACTTTAAACTGAAATGCAAGTCCAGAGAAGGTAGTTTTATTAAACAGAGTTGTACTTGTCTTCAGAAGCATTAGCAGCATTCAGAAGTGTTTTGTTTCTTTTCACTTCTTCTGAATCCCAAATTCAAGAGATGTGTAAGGTTTGCTATATTTATCAAAGGAGACAAGAAATGGTCATAGTAATAAACAAAATTGTACATCCCTGCACAATAGGAAGAGGATTTAGTTTTGTTTTCATGTTAATGTACTAATGTTCCATGCTTATTATTTCTACCCAGACATTCTAGTGGCAATCTGAAGGGCTGTTGTTTCTGAATAGGTCCTAAGATAATAGATAATAAAAAGAAGCAAAATGAAACAATTTAAACAAAATTCAACATCTGGTCCAACAATCTTCATCACTTTTCTCTTGTGTTGAGATAATTACTGTGCCTTAGAAAAGGTTAACATGACTTCAACATAAAGGATGATCTATTCGAATGAGATTAACCTGACATTAACAACACTAAGTTTGCTACTTCCTTTTCTAATCACTTTCAGAAATTGCTTTTAAACTCCTTTTCAGCTATTAGGGACCTTTGGATAGACATGTTTTAAAGAATCAGGTGAATTTCCTTCAAATACCTAGCAAAGAAAATTGTAGCTACAAGAACTGAAAAAAGATTGGAGGGAAATAAATAGAAACAGTGATTAAAACTTTGATTTTAGAAAGTTACAAGCAGATTAAGAGTCCAGATAAATTTGAAATGAGATTTTGAAATTAATTATATATAATCCTTCCCATGGAAAAATGCTTTTCTTTTGATACTTTTTTTTTTAAAAATAAGACTTTAAAAAGACTTTAAAAATTGGACACTAGAAAAAAAATCAAGGGGATTGGAAATGAAATGAAAAGAAATAAGGTTTTAGGATAGTTAAATAGTTAAAAGTAAAAAGAAGGAATATAAAACTGGTTGATTTGAACCAGGTTAAAGTAGATATATTGTTGTCTCTGGTAATACTTAATGGATGATTACTGACATCAGGTCTGAAATGCTAGAGCTTCATGTATTTGTTTATAAATAAGAAATAGGATAGGGGGGAAAGGGATTATTTGTTGTATTTTAAGAAGTTATAATTTATTAAAATTGTTTATACTTATGATAAAGAAGAAAGTCATTTCTTTATATATATTTTCTTTTCTTTCTTTTTTCTTTTTTCTTTATTCTATATTCTTATTTCCTTCCTATTTCTTTTCTGCACCTTCTCCCCATCTTTTTTCAATTTTTTTAGTTTGTATAGTTTTTTTACTATTAGACCTTTAATAAAACCATTAAAAAGAGAGATTAGTCTGATTTTTAATAATTTTGCTATCATCAGCAGTGAAGATTTTAGTAGAACTGCAGCTTACAACCCTTTGAATATTCTTCTAGAAAACGTTCTGTAGGTAAAATATCCAATTGAATTGCTGGCAGATAATTCAAAATTATAAACAGATAAATAGCACACCTTTAGGAATTTTTAAAGGAACCACAATAAACAACAAGCCCAAGGAGTTAGGAATATTCATAAACAATTTAAATGTCAACAAGTATTATATGATAAACATACTTACCTCTAATGTGAATGATAGCACCACATCTGATTTTGACAGTTGAACCTCATTTTCATCTCCTATGTCCAAGAAAGCAGAATTCTGTGACCGCTTTAACTTCTGTAATTTAAATTCTGGTCCACCTTTAGACACCGGAAGACTTTCCAAATTTGCCATCAGCAAATTCACTGAAGACCGTAGTTCTTCTATATACATGTGCTCCATTTCTTTTGCTATAAACTCTGGACATTTTCTTTCCTTGAAAATATTTTTGAAAGTTCAGTGTCACTTTAGGTTCTAAACTCCTAGACAGATAAACACAACCCTGATTAATTGGTATCTTGCTTAATGTAAATATAAAATGTATCCTTTAGATTATTAACCTGAAAAACTACAGAAGCCATTTTAAAGTGTCAATTAGATAGTAAGAAACAATGTATCCCAAAATAATGCAATTCAATTTAGAAATGCTCACAAAATAGAAACAAAAATAAAACATTCTGATAATAAAACTGGAGTAATGTAAGATGACAGATCATCATTTCTTCAGCTCAAACCTAGTAGTGTAATTCAAAATTTAAAAGCACTTCCTCAGAAAGGAAAGGAATGGCTGGATACCGAATGATTTTGTTTTTATAGCACTTTTGAATGCCAGCATTTTACTCTACAACTCACCAGTAAAACATTCTCCATTAAACAGAATAGTCAAAATATTTCTCTTTTCTACCAGTGGTTCCTGGGTCATATAATATCAATAAATCATAAAATAATCAAAACTGATCTGATTTCTGGAATTATCTGCTGGAAATAGATGTCAACCATTTTATATGTCTGCAATTCTTCCCCCAATTTCTTGATTTGGCATGATAAATTTTGCCATGAAATCTGAAGCAACAGAGTCCAGTTAACAGTCTAGCTGTTAACTAGTTCAGTTCAGTTCATGCAATATTTAAAATCAAATAGGTTAGCATATTTCTGGATTACCTGATGTTGTATCATCATATATAGAACTATTTCGTTAAAAAAATCCTACTGACACATATAATACCAATGGCCCATCTTAATCCCCAAAGATATTTTAGGTGTCTCCATTACCCAAAGTAGAGCTAGTTCTATGTATTCTCTGGAGCTCTTCAGACTGGGCAGAGCTTATATCTCTTTTCTTTTAACAGTAACACTTATTTTATTTTTTTTAAAATTTGATTTATATGCCGCCCTTCTCCAGAGACTCAGGGCGGCTTACAATGCGCTAAGCAATAGCCTTCATACTTTTGTATATTTATACAAAGTCAGCTTATTGCCCCCACAAACTGGGTCCTCAATTTACCTATCCTAGAAAGGATGGAAGGCTGAGTCAACCTTGAGCCTGGTGAGATTCGAAACTGCAATAATTGCAGGCAGCTGGTGTTAATAACAGGGTGCTTTAGACCACTGTACTACCAAGGCTCATATACCACTTCATAGGGCTTTATAGCCCTCTCTAAGCAGTTTACAAAGTCAGCATATTGCCTCCAACAATCTGGGTTCTCATTTTACTGACCTCCAAAGGATGGAAGGCTGAGTCAATCTTGAGCCGGTCAGGATAGAACTCCTGGTAGTGAGTAGAGTTAGCCTGCAATACTGCATTCTAACCACTGTGCCAATATGGCTGTTTTCTTTCTGCAATTATGTATCCATGAGACTTAGCGTTTGATGTCAATTAAAACAATCACTTCCAAATTATACCTAGCAGTGGTGGTCTTTTCAATAGACAACTAAACTATTCATTTAGCTGACTATAGAAGAACTTGAAGCTTGGCTTTTGACCTGTTTTGCCCTTACTCTGTTCCTCCTTTCTCCTTGAATGCCATGTCTTTTGATTGGCAAACCTAAAAGCAGAGATTGTCAAACGATTTATGATAAGCTCAGTTTACCAGTTACAAAAACATGCCATTAACAAGACCCACAGCCACTAGTAGTCATCCATCAGAAAATAAGGTATATCCAAATGAACTGAAAAGACGAGATGAGAAGGACAAATGCAAGAAAATGCTGTTATAAATCCATGTAGTTTATTCCACTGGCTGCATGGAACTTTTTCCTAAATAATCAGTTTCAAACCTATTTAGGAAAATTTCTACTCCTCAAAACAAGAAATTCAAACTTACTTTTGCCATTTGATCAGCCATTTGGAGGCGCCCATCAAGCTCTCGTCTGATCTGGGCAGCTTGTTCATCAGCATTGTCCAGCTTGCATGAAAATTACAGGGAAAAAAAAGGGATGGGAAATATTCACAATATTAAAAATGAAATACTAAACAAATACAACTTATCTGACATTTTGATAAATAAAACAACTGACAGAAAATAATAACAGGATAATATCATTCTGGATTTTTTTTTCTTTGCTTAAATCTTGTAATCTTATTACACGATCTATGGCTATACAAAATAGACTTTAATGAAAAAGGGTATAAAATATAGAAATTTTTATCCTGCATTAAAAACATCCCTACAAATTCTACAATTGCTGCAGTTGTTAAGTGAATCACATGATTATTAAGCGAATCTGGTTTTCTCTATTGACTTTGCTAGTTGGAAGTTGGCTGGGAAAGTCAAAAATGACATTGCAACCATGATAAATGCATGCCAGATGCTAAGCTCCCAAATTTTGATCATGAGACTGTACAGCTGCTGTAAATGGTTGTAAATACAAGGTCCGGTAATATGACACTTTGTTCAGTGCTGTTGTAACTTTGGTTACTAAACAGATAGTCATAAATCAAGGATTACTTGTTTAGTTTTTTTTTTACAATTTTGTGCTAATATTTTTATTTTATTAGCATATTTTTTCCTTCTATTTCTGCTTTGGAATAGTTGTAATGTTACTTCTATTATGCTACTTTACAACCAAAACAAATCCATTCATGGAATTATAAATTTTAAAAAGTATTTATTTATCAAATTTATGGGCCGCCCATTTTACCACAGGGTAACAAAATAAAGAATGAATAAAAAAAACCCTTAGAGATTAGGCAGATTTATTTCTTTAAAACAGTTATACAATCACCCATCATAAATCAAACTTATATTCCACTAAGACAAAAAAATAATTCAATCTCTAGAATTTTTATATCATCACATCAACCCACTATGATTTATAGGCAAGAATAATGGAGGTGTAATCTAAAGGTATCATGGACTATACGAGATAGGGGAAAGGTACACTGGACGACAGTGTTCCGTTAAAACTCTTTATAAAAAAAATGTTACTTGACAAATTGTTCCAAATAACTGGCAAGAGGAATCTTTGGCCTTGTCCTCTGTGTTCTTTAGCAGATAAAAATGACCTTTGGTCATCATTTAGTTATTAAAACACCTACATACGAAGTCCCAATCTTTGCTGCAAACTTTATTCATGGTTTTTCTCATCCCATCTTTTAGGCAATTGTTTTCCAGTGAAAAATAAATAAATATAGGTGTGGTGGTTAGATACATGAATCAAAACAAAGACATGCAAAAATGCTTCAGTGAAAAGGGAAAATAAGGAGTAGAAAGACCTGTTCTTCAAGGTCAGACCATAATTATAAGCTATAAACAGGCATTTAATGCATTTTGAACTTGAACCTACTTAATAGGACTTGAAAGCTCAATTTTTTTTTTTAACTGAAGGATGGGGCTGACATTCTCTAAAATTTCTATCTCCTACATCTATGGTCTTAGGGCAACAATGTCCCAGGGGTGAAATCTAAATTTTTTTTGCTACTGGTTCTGTGGGCGTGGCTTAATTAGTGGGTGGGGCTTGGTGGTAAGGTGACTGGGTGGGCGTGGCTTGTTGGTCAGGTGGGCGTGGCCAAGTCAATGTCACTTCTTTGCCCTTTTTTAACCTACAAAACACAACACAACACAACTGGCTCACCCACAATGTAAAAGCAGCTGT
>WNWU01013616.1:238844-264666 GCA_012654045.1 Ptyas mucosa
CCACAATGTAAAAGCAGCTGTGCTAGACCCAAAATGGCCCCTGCAACAAGCAGGAACCTCACACATCCACAAAAAGTCCAAAAAACCAACTTTCACACTTTACACATACAAAATTCCACATATAGCTTTGTGAGATTTTGTGTGTTTGTGTAGTTAGAGTGAAACACTACAGAAACACACTAAATCTCAGAAAGCTGCACAAATATTATTTTATTTTAATTTATTTTTATTCTTATATAAAAGCAGCTAAATTTAAAACTTCCTAAACTTTAAATGGCTAGGTCTAAAAAAAGAACAATTAAAAAAAACCAATTAATTATTTTTTTTAAAGCTCCCAAAGGGGGAAAAAACTTACCCAATAGAGCAGGGGTCTCCAACTTTGGCAACTTTAAGATTTGTGGACTTCAACTCCTGGAATTCCTCAGCCAGCCAGCTTTCTTTGCCAAGGTTGGAGACCCCTGCAGGCAGTAAGGCAGTCAGGCAGATAGAGCTGCTCACCAATGAGCTTGATTGCAGGCAGGGAGATTCAGTTGCTTGCTGATGTAATGGATTGCAGGGTTTACAGCAAGTGAAGCAAGGCAAATGTTGTGATCAGCAGCTAAGGTAAGCAAGCTGGAGGCGGGGGGGGGAGGGATTTTTGCTACCTGTTAGCAGGCAACTCAGCTGGGATCGTCAGAGCTTGGATCGCCTGAGCCATTTAAAAGGAAAAAAAGGCTCTGATGATCGCGCAGCTCAGCTGGGCATGGGGGGCGGGGGCAGGGATTTTTGCTACCGGTTCTCCGTACTGCCCGCCGCCCGCCATTGCTACCTACTCGCCCGAGCCGGTCCGAACCGGGAGCATTTCACCCCTGCAATGTCCTGAGTATTCTTTCTGATAAAAGGCAGAAAGTACCTGTAGTTATATCTTCTCAGACCAATGGATGAGATTGGGTTGATCTCTCTATTAGGATGATGTAATTTTCGGAAATAGCACAATTTTTCTGCAGTGCTAAATCATATTTAGAAAACCATATTTTCTAAATATCTGCTAAAGAATCAGATATTTCCCCCCTACATTCTACATCCACTGTCTCTTTTTTCTCTAATTCATTTCAGTCTACTTTCCTACAACTTCATAACATCATTTCTGTTTATTGCCTTTCATTTGGTTTTAAGAAAATTCCAAAAACACTGCAAACGAACTATAAATACACATGCTCAGTTGCTTTTTTTTGGTCTGTGGGAATAAAAAGGTTTTAAAACACTGCATCAGTAATTTTTGTAACACAAAAATAGAATATAAAATTTCAACAAGCTACAGAATCTCACATAGGTCTGTGCAAACTTTAAAAATAATTCAGAGAAATTGACACTGTCCCATCCTTTTATTAGACTGTGAAAAGAATTAAGAGATTAGATTGGAAACTAGAGGAAAGATCAAGCTTTGCCTCAAATACCTGTTTATTATTAAAATTGGTCAGGGAAATGGTCGGGATAGTACAGGGGTGAAATGCTCCCGGTTTGGACCGGATCACCCGATCTGGTAGTGATGGAGGTGGGTGGTTCGGAGAACTGGTAGCAAAAATCTCTGCCCCCCCCCAATGGGCTGAGCCGCGCAATCATCAGAGGTTTTTTTTTTATTTTTAAAAGCATTTTTTCTACAACCTCTTCAGCCAAAGAGGTTATAGAAAAGATGTTTTTAAAAGGAAAAAAAGCCTCTGCCGATCAGGCAAGTCAGCTAGGATCGTCAGAGGCTTAAAAGAAAAAGCCTCTGCCGATCAGGCAAGTCAGCTAGGATCGTCAGAGGCTTAAAAAAAGAAAGCCTCTGCCGAACAGGCAAGTCAGCTGGGATCATCAGAGGCTTTAAAAGCATTTTTTTCTTCAGTCGAAGAGGTTGTAGAAAAATGGTTTTAAAAGTAAAAAAAAAAAGTTGGCCACGCCCACTCAGTCATATTACCCACCACCACCACCAAGCCACGCCCGCAGAACTGGTAGTAACAAAATTTACATTTCACCACTGGGATAATACCATCTGACCAGAGGTTGGTTGCACTTACCTTTACTGCTGGTTTGTAATGGGGCCGAGCGCACACACACTATTCTGCGCGTGCACAGAAGTTCCCTGATAACGTCAGGGTCAGTGGGCAGAGCCTCCCGCTGGTTTTACTACCGGTTCTTGCAAACCGGTCTGAACCGGGGGCAACCCACCACTGCATCTGACCTTATTTTAGTATCAATACTGTGACTACTCTTCATTTTGATCTGTATGGTAATTTTGTATGTGGAACTACAATATTAGAGTCACTGTCATTACTAAAGTAGAAATATAGCCAATCCCATCATGAGATTAAGTTGAACAAAGATATTCTTGCCCTTCCAGATTTCATTTTAACATGAATTTCAGTAGTTTCCTTTAGACTATTCTGCATGATATCAGCATGAGATAATTTTACTATTAAAATAATATGGAAAGGTAAGACTTTTACATAAAATTTGGAATAAACCAATCAGACAGTTGTTACAATATGTTCAAATGTCAAATAAAACAGTTCATAGTTTTACACAGTAAAATTCAGTATAAAGAGATTCAGCATATTCACAAATTTACAGGATTCTCTCTGGTACATTAAAAAGAGATCAAAAACTTCGAGATTAACAGCTGTCTAAACAGTAAATTTTAACCACAATTCATTACAATGAGGCAACTTTATCAATTGTATTTTCAGGTTGTAAGGATTATTTGAATTAATTACAATTAACTAAAAATGAAAACAAAATTTCTATGTTTTATGCAGGTTCCTGGATAGGAGGGAAGAATATGGGGAAGCTATGCTGAATGGTTTAGCATTACATCTCAAACCAACCAATCCTGAAAGGGAAGCACAGCAAAAAAAGACAACCCAACATTTATTCCCTAAGAATTCCACCGAGGAATGTTAATATTCTGAAGCAGCTCTTTTATCTTTACACATTGGCCATAGATTGTTTAAATCCATTTCCATGACTGAAGCGTGTAAGTAGGTGAACAGCCCCCCAAAGTACAATTGTGACAAACATTACATTAGCCTGGTCTATTGCACTCTTGCCAGTAGTAGGGTGCCTGGCTGTACAAATTTAATTAAACCAACCACAGCAATGAAACTAATACAGTTTAATCTGCTAAAATCCAAAATAATGGAAAACAGGGTGAATAATCTCTGATCAAAATGAGAACCAGCAAATTAGTTTCTTCTGCAGTACACTTCATTATGCAGAAAGCCTCCCCTTTTTCCCAACATAAAAGTTAAAGCTGTAATGGACTCTTCAATTTACTTTTCAAGGCAAAGTAGGCAAGCACAATGCAAAGTTGTACTTTAGAGTTTACAGGATTCAAGGAGAGTTTTTTGGAACAGTATACTGCAAGGAGTGTGAAAATATCTGCAGTATGAAATTACGATAGTATTTTATTACTTCCATCAACAGATATGTAATATTTTATAGATCCAACTTATGCCTAAACTAATAAATGTAAATGATAAATTGTGCTCATTCATAATTGGTTAGCAGAAGTGGGTTTCAGCAGGTTCTGACCAGTTCTGGAGAACCGGTAGCGGAAATTTTGAGTAGTTCAGAAAACTGGTAAATACTCTGACTGGCCCCAACCCCATCTATTCTCTGCCTCCGGAGCCCCAGCTGATTAGGAGGAAATGGGGATTTTGCAGTATCCATCCCCTGGATTGGGGAGGGAATGGAGATTTTACAGTATCCTTCCCCTGGATTGGGAAGGGAATGGAGATTTTATAGTATCCTTCCCCTGAAGTGGGGTGGGAATTGAGATTTTACAGTATCCTTCCCCTGCCATGCCCACCAAGCCATGCCCACCAAGCCACACCTACAGAACCAGTAGTAAAAATTTTTGAAACCCACCACTGCTAGTTAGAGAGTTAATGAGTAACCAATGTGTACTAAACAATTCTAAAACTACAAATTTTTATCAGTTCATCTTAAAACTAATGAAGGAATCAACCAAAGCTGAGTTATATACAAAACCAAGGTGACAATACATCTTAAATTGTGAAGACTGGCAAATTACAGCAAACTGCTTGTCTTTGGTGACTGACAAATACCTTGCTATGCAGGTTTTCAATAGCACAGTGAGAGCAGGCTTCTCCATATGGAAGCTCTATTGTGACCAATTGTTCTCAACAGAGGTAGTTGCAACAATCTGCAGTTTTAATGTTTGCAATCTGCAATTTTAATGTTTGCACACATTGACCTTAACAAAGCTTTCACATGGGGATCTGTTGGACTAGGAAGTTCATGTTTGATTTAATAAAGGGTATGTTTGCATCTTCTGTCTTTAAAAGAAAGTATACACAATGTTTTAAGTAATGAAAACTATTCCTTAAAAATAGAACTGGCATAGGAACTAAAAATGAATGTAAGACAATGCGTACCTTTTCTGTATGAAAGTCATCTTTAAAGGGTAAATAAAAGAACCAATTGTGTTGAATGTTGAATGGAATAATTAGAGATCAATGATCCTATGGCATTGTCCTCTGATTCAAACAAAAACATTTTGCTCCTGTTATGTATTGATCAGAAACCATGAAAAGAAAAGGTTGAGAAGTCAAGGAAATCAGATTCTTAGTGCCTGGTTTCTATGTCTCTCCCAGGCATAAGGTAAAAAGAGCATGAAAGAGAAAAAAATGGAGTTTACCTCTGCCAACTCAGAATTCAGTTTCTTCCAATATTGATTTCAAGTAAACGTTCCTTTCTTTGACCAGGCTGGACAGCTAACGATTAGGAAGGTGGAACCATTTTCTTACTTAGAAATGATGTCACTGATACTCATTATGTCTAGATTTATCCTCCTCAATTAAAGCAAATGAAACTAGAGTGGAAGTCATTCTTTAGAATATGTGTATTAATTGTTTTAAAAAAGAAGAGTTGGTAATTCATATACTGTGGTGGAACAAAAAAACACACCTCACAACTCGTTTGCAGATAACGTGGACTGAGCTTTTATTATTTCTCCTGAATGCATTCATCTACTTATTTTTTAAAGCAAGATTCCGGGTGCCAACTAATAGTTTCCACCCTGCCTTTCATGCTTCTCTTTCAACATCTTTCTAACATAGCTGGAAATAATGTTGGTTGTGATGGTGCTAATACTATGTTTTTCTTCCTGAGCCAAGGTATTAGATTCTAAGAGATTCACATAGTTTATATGGCTACTACTGGTTGAAAATGGAGCACTGGGATGCCAGTTGGAATAAATTGTATTTTTCTACCAGATACCTCTTTAAGGAATCTATTACCTCAGTCACTAATTCTTCAGAAGAATCTCTCCAATCTGTTGCCTTGATCACTAACAACATGGTCAGTTGTGCCCAGAGTGTGAAGATATTATATTTTTATGACAATGCCACACATCTCCTATAATTAGGAAGGGTGCCTGTTCAATACACTTTGGCTTTTTAGATATTTTTTAAAAATTAAATTTGGAATACATATGTCTATTCCACAAGTAAGGTACGGATAGCATATAAGGCAGGATGATTTTACTTAATTCTAATTTCATTCATCTTTCTTGCAGTGGCTTCTGGAAGCAATCACATAATAATTTCTTGAACCTGATATAAATGTCCTGTATTTCTCATTCAGTGTCAATTTAAAATAAAAAAGTCTGGGAATACTCAGTATTTGCCTATCAACCCAAACCAAGATCTATAATTTATACAAATTTTTAATCAAAAATAGGATATGTCTTTTGGGGGGAAAAATAGATACAGTAAGTTTTAATTGAGTATTTCCTTCCATTGTGTAAACTGTAATCTTTATTAAAGTCAGGTTAGGAGCAAGAGGAAAACCTATGCAAATAGTGATAATTTTTTTTCAGCCTCCAAGGTAATAGTAATCCAAAGTAATAAGGTGAGGTCACACACCTTGGATCCTTGGAGGCACAAGGCCACTAGATTTTAATTTATTTTCATTATTCCATTTTTTTAAAAAGTGGAAAATAATACAGCACTGTCAATTTTCAGTGGTATGACCCAGGGGTGGGTTCTAAATTTTTTTACTACCAGTTCTGTGGGCATGGCTTATTTTGTGGGTGTGGCTTGATGGTCATGTGACAATTCTTTAGGCTTTAGCAGAGGTACTGGTCTACCAGGCTTTTAACTGCTTGCAGAGCTGTATCGGTCTACTCATTTGTTTTTGGAGGCACCGGTCTACTACCACACTGCCTTTTAACACTGATCAGCTGTAGGGCAGCCCTTTGAAGCCCCGCAGCAAGAGTTTAAACAGTTTTTTTCCTTCTAGCTGATCAGCTGGGACTCAGGAGGCAGCAATAGATTGGGGGTGGGGCCAAATAAAAGGTAGGAATAACATGAGGGGCTGCGGGGGGCGCTGCGGAGGCAGAACCGGTTTGGTGACATCATATCGTCACCACTACAGGCTCGGCGGAACCGGGAGAAACCCACCATTGGTATGACCACAAAGAACTCTAAGGTTCTATAGCAGTATTTCCAACCTTGCCAACTTTAAAATGTGTGGACTTCAACTCCCAGAATTCCCCAGCCAACACACTGGGTGGGGCATTCTGTGAGTTGAAATCCATACATCTTAAAATTGGCAAGGTTCAGAAACATTAGGCTAGAGATAAAAGCCATGGTTTAAAGACACCTAATGCCACCTGTGAGGGATCCTCATTTGAAACCTCAGTTTTTCGAATATTTGCAAATATATACATACAGACACTAATAATGTTCATAATTGCCAAATTGAACTAATATTCCTCCTCTTGAAAACAAGGTTTGCATGTTCATTTGTAATCAATCTACTTAATAAAGACATGCATAAATATAAATGGAGTAATAGGTATGGATCTAACAATGAAAAATATGGAACATCCCTCAGTAACCAATGACTATAAGCATTTCTGGGAACCTAATATGAAGCACGCCACTGAAGGATGTTCTAATGCCACACCGGTTTGTGAAATATCAAAGAACAGCCATTCTTATAACTTAGGTGCTTTATTTTGTCAGAAATAAATAGCTTTGCTTTTTTTATTCTGTGAGTCTTCAGCATATAGAAAAAGAAAATTAAATTTTCACCAAACAAAAATTGATCCAGACAATCTAATTCCTTTCATGAAAACCCTATTCTACAATTTATCTTTGAGAACTGTAAAATTTTTGTCATCAGATATTCCCATAGCAATATGTACCGGTAGGTATCATCAATACAAAACAATTTATTCCCAAATTGCAAGCTCTGCTTGATCAGAATATGGGCATAATGCAAAAAAAAAAAAAAGCTGACTTCAGATTTAAGCTAAATAATTGCACTAAAAACATGTGAATAGTTTTTAGCTTAAAAAGTTTTTTTTTTTAAAGGAGGAAATGAAATCTCTAAAAAGCAGTAGCATTCTTATTAAAAAATGACCTTTTATTTACCAGTCTCCTAGGAAGCATTAATACATTGTGATTTGAAGAGAATTTCTCCTAATACTGCTACATAGGGAACTCACATTTTAAAAATGTTTTTAAAAATCTGTTCAGACTATATGCCCTTAACAGCATGCCCAGGAGTTATGTTCACACTTTTTGTGAAAAAGCTATTGCTCAAAAAGAGCAAAGCAGTTATTTCAGAAAGCACAAGATGGAATTGCACGATACTCAATTACAGACAGAAGCAGCATGTGCCTTCATTCCTTTTTGACACTTGGCAAATTTCATATTGTGCATGGGCATCTGATAAGTCAATATTTGGTTTTAGCTAGCCAAGCACATATGCAAGCAGATTGCCTTGGAGGAACCCACAGATTTATACAGTAAAAGTAAAGGCAGGTAGGAGGCAGGTAAGTAAACACACTACTCCTTTGCAGAAATGAGTCCTATAAAGTTTGGGGACTGATGAACCTGGACAGCTTTCAACCAAATGTTTTTAAAATAATTGTAGCATCATTTCCCCAAATAATTAGAATCCTTGCGTCATCATCTTATATTTATTTTCTTTGCATCTGCCTTGTTTTCATAATGGGAATAATTTGTTTAGGCAGAAAAATCAACATTTTTGCACTACAGGTGGTCCTCAATTTACGATCACAATTAACCTCAAAATTTTTGTTGATAAGTAAGACAGTTGTTAATGAGTTGTGCGTTCATTTTATGATCTTTTTTGCCATAGTTCTTAAGTGAATCACTGTAGTTGTTAGGCGAATTATGTAATTATTAAGCCAATCTGGCTTCCCCCATTGACTTTACTTGTTGGAAGCCAGGTGGAAAGGTTACAAATGGCAATCCCATAACCCTGGGACAGTGCAACTGTCATAAATACATGCCAGTTGCCAAGCATCTGAATTTTGATCACATGACTATGGGGATACTGCAATGGTCGAAAGTGAAAACAGGTCATAAGTCATTTTTTTCCAACATTGAACGGTCACTAAATGAATGGTTGTACGTTAAGGACTACCTGTATAGGCTATTGGAGTGGTGCAGCTTTTAATGTTCCTCTTTTTTTCTCTATAACTGCCAACTTTCTAACAGATACTCAAGTATGTTGTCTTTTACCAGTGATTCTTTTATAAATGAATGTCCAGTAACTCACATTTAACAATTAAGATTGTTTCAGATAGCTGATTTTTTTCTTTATTATATTACATAACTATCAATATTACAATGTAAGTATAAGACAGCTGAGCAAGGGGCAGTGATTAGCAAGGGGCATTTTGAAACAGTAGGATGCTAGACATCTTTAAGGGTGTGGATGTTTATAAAATATTTGCATTCAGGTTTAATGAAGGACATATGAGAGAAATACCTGAAGTAGCTAGGCTATATATGTCTCAAGAAGGTGTTGTCAGTACCTCCCCAGCAATAATAGATAAATTACTACAGGTTTATTTGCCATAAAACATTTACCAGGAATGAATGCTGCATTATACTTCTACACACCAAATGGGAAATGGGAAAAAGAAAACCTCAGCTAATGGGGAAAAAAGATTGTCCCTGAAAATATACCAGATCTGTTCTTGATTAATTTTAAGGTTTTGTTTAAATGATGGCCTTGAAGCAGAAACTCTCATTTGCAATTTTCAAGGACAATGTTATTCAAGCCAAAAGAGAAAATGCACACCATTCATCATATAATATCAATTCTCAATGTTTTCTTATTCTTACATAATATTCTCCAATAATAAACACAATGGAATAAACCACACACACATTCCTCCTATTACCAACAAACTATTTGTAACCCTTGGGGATGGATAGATGAATGAATAAATTGAGTGTAATAAATGTCTGAGTGCCAGAAAGTTCTCCTTCAAATGCACAAAGTGATTACCTTAAACGATAGATGCATTCATATGTCTTTGATAAATGTATTTATATGAGCACACTCAAGAAACAGAAAGAAAAAATATTGCTATGAAATAATATTAGAAGACCAAACAATGCAAGAGGCACAGTAATCACCTACAAATAAGTATGAAGTCATCCAATATGACTGATCCACAATTAATGGCCATTGCTGAAGAATTAAAATTTCAAGAGCAGTAAACAGGCGTGTTTATAATGAGCTACAGCTACTCACAGTACTACTGTATTGAATTCTATAGTTTCTTTTATGCGTGTGTACTTCTAGCCCAAGCCATAATGACAGGAGAAAAACCACAGGGGGAAAAGATGATAGAGAAAAAGGAAAAAAAATGGGGTATTTCTTTTGTGTTAGGTTTCTATGTGAAGGAAAAATTCAGCTTTCTTTCCCCTTTGTGAAGAAAAGAAAAGAAAACCTGTCTTCCTTCTGCACAACTAGAATTGAGCAGGAAATTACAGCTGCTTGTACCTCCTCCAAAAGCCCAGCATATGGGCAAACAAGGAATAGGGGACTAATTATTAACAAAAAATAAAAAATAAAAATGACTGGCATTCAAGGAAGGGTAAACTTCATTGCCCTTGAGTATTTATTAGTTTTCAGTTCTGCTGTCCAAAGCTCTCTCAATGCAAATTCTACAAGAGAAGTAAACATCTTCCAGGTAGATATAACAAGAAGAGAAAAAGATCTTGTGAACTGGACATCTAATAAGAGGAAATGAATGGAACATTCCATGGATAAGGGTGAACTGAGATGCATTACTTACTTGACAGGCATTATAGATCAATTGATGCTCCAATTTCTTTACTCCTAGAATCTGCTGGAACATCTCATATAGTTGTTCTTTGCTTAAGATGAGTTCAGATACAGCACTTAAAGCCATCCTATTGGACTGTTTGTACAGATCCTCTTCTCCCCTGTAAATGGCATCATATTTGGCTATCCAAGAACTTAGCACAGTCTCTTTGCTTAATCCATCTATCTCAGGCAAGCTCCGGACTCTTTTTTCTATGTTCTTCTTAAAAACATCTCTGAAATCATTTGCTGAGCATCCACCACTGTGGACCATCCTAGCAACTCGGTCACTCCTGAGGAAAACCTTTTGAACAAAAGAAGAAAAACATTAGAATAAAGATAGGTAAGGAGAAAAAGCAAACAGATTTTTAAAGACTATTGTGCTGTGGAGCAATTTTACTGGTTAGATAAGGAACCATCTGGATATAAACAATAATTCCCTCAACACCGTCAAACTAGTTACTAAATCTGCATTACTATTAATCTTCTCATTGTTCCTATCACCCATCTCCTCCCACTTATGACTATATGACTGTAACCTTGTTGTTGGTATCTTTAAGATTTATACTGACTGATTCCCTATGGCTATCATTAAGTGTTGTACCTTATGATTCTTGACAAATGTATCTTTTCTTTTATGTACTCCGAGAGCGTATGCACCAAGACAAATTCCTTGTGTGTCCAATCACACTTGGTCAATTAAGAATTCTATTCTATTCTATTTTATATTTCATATCAGCTAAAAACATCCTGGAAGCAGTAACAAATAGTAACAAACTATTTCCAGAGCACTAAAACAAGAAAAATCTTGTCATTCAACAGCTATTGATTTTCACTTATGCTGAGCAATTTTTTAAATCATCATGTTTCAGATAACTATCTAACTACAACTTGCAATTGATCCAAATTATTCTTCTCATGTACTTCACCATTTTTCTAAAGAAATTACATGTCTGAATCAAAACCTTTCTGAATTTACATCCCTGAATGATTTTTCTATGACCGAGTCTAAACATAAATTTAAGTATCATTGGGAAGATACCTAACCAGGTCATTCCATGCATTCAAATTAGTTTCTTGAAAGGTACTTCAATAGTCCTTATAGGATATCCTATTAGGTAAGCATGGTTCTCCTTCAAGACATTGGTGGAAAACAAAGGCCGGAGTTTTCTAAAGATACTCCCTAATAAACATAATTAAAGAATAAGGATTATATATTTAGGCTGTTGAATCTAATATGCTTTTAGTAATAAGTAACAGAACAAATTATTCTATCTTAAACAAGACCTGGTACTTTTAGATACACACTTCTGGGAATACTGTAGAAGATGGTAATAATCATTTTGCCTAACCTGGAGAAATGTACACCCACCCTTACGAACCTTGCATAAATTTCAAGGACGAGGCTTGGATAGATAAATAACTTTATCGCAAACACAAGAAATCATAGTATGAGAAAGGAACACTTCTACAAAGGATTAAATTCTGGTTTTCCAGGAAGCCTTGAGATCTGATGTGGGAGTTTGGATCTCCACCTGCAATATGGGGATTTTGGTCCTTTCTCAAGCTCTTTTACAATGGACTACAAATGATCCTCAAGTTATGATTGTAATGGAACCTGCCCATCATGGTTGTAACTCATGATGGCCATAAAGCAAGTCTGTTATGTGACCAACCTGATTTTACCACCTTTTTTGCAGCAGTCATTGAGCAAATCACCACAATTGTTAAGTGAATGTTGTGGTGGTTAAGCAGACCAAGGGCTTGTTATGGGCATGTTTTTTCTGAAAATGTGAAGTAAATGCTTCTTTTTGGCAAAACTGTCTTAAAATACAATCACATGATCCTTAGACACTGCAAACGGCCATAAATGCATCCTGGCTGCTGAGCGCCCAAAGCATGTTCACATGACCGTGGAAAAAGAAACCATCAGAACTTTGAATCTGTGTTGTAAGTACCCTCCAGGTAGGTCCCTTAGAACTTCAAATGGTTGCTAAGTAACCAGTCATAAATTGAGGACTACTTGCCCTTGCATCCTATTTTTCACACTACTGCTCTGGACAACATTCACAAAATAATTATGTCTTGTTCTTCTCCAACCCTCACATTACCCATGAACCTGCAACATGTACATTATTGCTTACTTCTTAAACAGGAAAAAAAATCAGGAAATGTACTTTTTTTATCTCTAAACATGCAGGAAAAAAAATGATTAACTGTCAAATCACAGCAGAGGTAGCAAGGTTGACATGGAGTCTGACGGCCCCTTCAAAATTAATCAATTTTTAGGGCTATCAAACTTGTCTACTTTATTACATAGAAAAATGAATGGCGGCAGCATACCAATCTTCGAAATATACAACAAAGTTATGGCAGAGTATATCCTGTCTCACAAGGGTAGGCAGCGTAGACCCATTACTTCTCCCCAATTGTCTCACAAATATTACCCAAACTATTTTAAATGTTGATTTTCCAATTTGTGACTTTGTGTTGTTCTTGATAAAAGTATATTTACAATCTTTGTTGTAGTTAGCAAATAGCTAAATGTTTATGTGGAGATTCTCAGTCATCCAGGTCATGATTATCCCAAATGTGCTTTTTCAAATGGTAATTGGACTTTCTTGGTTTTGCTTGAAGACATTTCACTTCTCATCCCTAGGCTTCCTGAAAAAGCACCTTTGGGATAGTTAACAAACAGGTTACTTGCATTTGAGTTTTAAGTCAAGGTTAGTGTTACATAGAGGTTTTGACACACCGGCACTCTGCATGTGTTTATTTTGATGTTACATATTTTGCTTAGACATATCCAAACACTGGCTGTGTTTGTACTGGTCATGATATCCAGTTGAGAGAAGTTAGCAAAGGGAACAGTAACAAAATACCTTAGTATGTATCGGGTGCCTCTGCCACTGAACAGAAATGGTGACCTGTGTTTTCCTCTATTAGTTAAACTCAGTGAGAAACCTAGCTCTCAAATTATAATACCACCAGTAAACTCAAGAGAAGATAATTTGTCGGGCTGCTTTCCAAAAGATCATGAACTTCAGAGTGCCAGAATACTGTTAAAACAGTTCTTAACTATCCAGTTTAGTTTTCAGCAGCTTTTTATTTTCTTTTCAGTGGTCAGGAACTTCCTATCTTTGTTTTAGTTGTAAAAAGGTATATGAACATTTAGCAGCATTTTTTAAGGACAGCTTAGAACCACACATGAAGCTCTTTGAATCTGCTTTGAGACCCTCTGTAGCTTCATAGACCTAGAAATTTCTTCATAGGCCTTTCTTTCAAAACCCCATTACATTTGAAGTCTTGTCCCATTAGGTCACAGTCACACTGGTCTCACTGACTTCATAAGGCATGTGGTATATTATATCCAATGAAATGCCTGGTTGCTTCATCCAATCACATGTATGTTCTAATTTGAGTAAGTCTATTAAGGAGGACTGTACCTTCACCATTCTTTAGTCCCCCCTTTTTTTGCCACCAAAGCTGTCAGAAGCTCAATTAGTGCTTCAATGTATTATGTCCAGTACTATACAAATGTATCCCTTAAAAAATTCTATTCCATTGTCATTTAGAGTGGCAGAAGAGGAAGCTTTGAATTATAACTATATAAGCAAAATGCCATTTAGATTCTGAGCTCAGAGTTGATAATTATCTTTTAATGAAAACAACATTCCAGAAGCAGCTATGCCTAATAAATATCATTCTCATGGTTGAGGTTTCTGAACTACTTGCTCAAGGCAGGGTGATGATTATCTGTATTGGTATCAACAGTCTTTTCCCCCAAAGTACACAGGGTCAGCTTATTTGAACGACGACAATTTGGTACCCTTGAATGTCAAAGTACTGTAGAAATTCTGCCTTTTCAAAAGAGGGAGTTAGGGTGTCTTCTCTACTTTTAGATGATATAGCTGTCTCCTTGGTGTGGTTTTGTTTCTGTCTCCATTGCAATTTCTAGCTTCTAATTGGATCAGATTGTGCCAATTTGCCTTTGAGCATTCCCCTATATAAGATCTATATAACCTTAGTTCTTGCTCTTTGTTTCTTTGTGTATGTAAGAGACCAGTGACTCATTAGAACCTGCTTGGTTTGTAAAGTAAAGTAAAAAAAAATATTGGTTTCTCTTCAGCTATTGGTCTTATTGGGTGAAATTTCCATCACAGTTGTCATACAGGTAAACATTTCCATTATACTGGTGATCTAGTATATTTTCAGGTCAGCAACATTCTGCCTTCTCACTCTCAACAAAGAAATTGGATATTTGTAGTAGGAGATTGAACAACCACCATAAAGTACATGGTTCCTGTTCTTAAACAATGCATAATTGCATTTTAACTTTTAAAATTGCTGCTGAATCCAAGCCTCTTAGGCTAACGTGTATAAGAATAAAGGCAACCAATAGACTATACATTTTCTTGAACATTTTCAAGAAATAACAAATTTTATTAAAAATAAAAAGATATATTTAAATACATTTTAAATTAGCAAAAATTAACATAAATTAAAATAAATTAATAAATCAAATAAATAATAAATAAAATAAATAAATTAATTAAAATAAATTAAAAACAGTAGTTAATTTTTCTCATTTTCACCATCTGTTTTAGATGGAATTCCAAAAATGACTACCGTAATCCTCAACTTACATCATTTGTTTAGTGACTGTTTAAAGTTACAACAGCAATGAAAAATGTGACTTATGACCAATTTTCACACTTATGACTATTGTAGCATCCTTAGGGTCACATGATCAAAATTCAGGCACTTGTCAGCTGGCATATATTTATGACAGTTGCACTGTCCCAGGGTCTTGTGATCTTTCCAGCCGGTTTCCAACAAAGTCAATGCCAGATTCATTTAAAGATTACATGTTTCACTTAACAACTGTAGGGATTCGATTAACAACTGTAGCAAAAATGGTCATTGCTTAACAATGGAAATTTTGGGCTCAATTGTGGTTGTAAGTGAAGGAGTACCTGTAAATTATCATCCTAAAACAATATAAAAGCCATTCTAAATTGTTAGGAATTTAACAATTGTAGCTGGAGTTCTTCAAAATCCAAAACTGAAAATATCAAACTCCAATTTCCAAAATCACATTGGATGTTCTTAATATTGTCATAAAGCAAACAAGCTAAACAGAATCAAAGGTAATGTTTTATTTCACACACCTTAAGCTCAATCTTTAACAAGATGATCAAGATCAAAATAATCATTTGTCCCCAGATTGAGTTTTTGAGCCTTTATGAATTCCTGCAGGTACTTCTGGACAGATGGCTTCATTAGGAGAATTGATAGCAGAAGATGCTTCATTCGATAGCTGAACACCGAATGGTTCTACTGTAGCTGTAATCCTTTCCACATTTCCAAGCATGTTCCACTTACACACAGGACACGTTTGGTGCTTTAAAAGCCAAGGATCAACACAGATTTTGTGGAAAAGATGCCCACAACGTAAAATACGGGCTACATCCTTAGGCTTGTACATTTCTAAACATACTGCACAGTTGTCTCCATTTGATCCAACTTCTTTGTCATCCTCTTTTAATGTACGAAGCTCAAGACGATTGATGGCTTTAGTAATATCAAGCTCCTGCTGGCATCTCTGTATCAAATTCCTTGTTCTCCGTAGCTTTCCAGCACAATAAAAGGTGCAATATGCCACAGCTACAGAGGAAAGAATAAAAATGGTACCCATATAACGGGTTAACCATGGGTTACAGTGCTTTCCAACATCAATGGTTGCCATCACTTGGATGCCATTCTGAATGAGATGCAGAAGGTCCGTGCCTTTCAGATTGCCAATCATAACAGCCACAGGGCCTTCCTTCCCAAAGTTAAGCATGGGAAACACATTGTTACCCGTACCAGGATAATTATAGATGATCACACCAACTGCTCCCTTTTCTTCAGCCACACTTATTTTTTTTGTAAATGAACAATGCCCTCTTATGATGAATGCTATCCAACATCCTGCATTTCCTGACTTAAAATTTGTTACAGAACTACAAGCATTTTGATGGGGCTCCTCCGCAGCTATTACGATGCCGGACACCTTCTTCAAGGGCGAGGCTTTGGCGAACACTCCGTTTTCTGCAATCTCCCATACAGTCCGATTCCCAACTTGAAATGATATGTTAATATTGGCAATCCAAAAGCTGTCAGCGTATGAACTCTGCAGGTGAAGCCCAAGGCAGATGCCAAGGTATAGAAAGCACAATGGTTTTACCCTTTTTCTTTCAGTGGCAGCCCCAAATAAGTTCATGCTGACATCTGTTAAGCAGTTCCAGAGTCAACAACTCAAAGACAACAAAAATCATCAGCACATCAGGGCTGAATGATATTTCCAGCGAGATACCAAAAACCCATCTCAAAAATTCTGGAGAAACAAGCTGAAGGGTCTGTCTGCAAGTATGTTGCTTAGATAAAGATTTCTTACAGACAGTGAGAGATTTTTTTCTCTCTCCCTCCAATGAAGTCATTTATTGTTAAGTAATGAAATTGTGACATCATTAACACTTTGCCAAGCAGGACTCTTGTGCTTTATCTTATATAAAATTACACTGTTTAAAAACAAATAAACTTTTTGATATAAACACAATTTTCACAAACCACAAGGTAAACAGTATCTGGGGTACTCTGGACTGAATGTCTTGTCATATAATGTGAATATGTTGAAAGAATGCATAATATTGCATTTTAAAGTTCAATAAAGTACCCTTAAAATTGCTTAGCTTTTTAAGATCAAACAAGAACAGCTAACCCTAACCTAATAATGTTAACCTTTAGTTCAGCAGCATATATAGATATGCCTACATATATACTAACATTGTTCTATACTTTCAATAAAAACTTAATTTTTAGGATTTGTTTTTTTGAGCAGATGAAGAAATTACTCCCAATTTCCTACCCCTAATTTCTTAAACATTAAATTGGCAAAATATACGACTGGTAAGATCTGAAAACATTAGGGCTATGCAATTCCTTGCAAAGAAGTGTTTTGGAATGCCCAGAGGTGTGTACAAATACCTATTCCAGGGGTGTTAAACTCACATCATCATGGCGGCATCACATGACGTATCGGGATTTTTTTTCCCTTCGCTAAAGCGGGCATGGGTGTGGACAGCACATGACATATCTGGCCCACAGGCCGGGAGTTTAACAGGACCTATTCTTAAAATATTTAAAGTCTGCATTTTTTTCATTCTCAGTAGCTGCTTGGAAACCACTCCCTACCATCTTTGCAAACATAGGCATGTGGCTGCTTTAACTATTTTCTGAAAAAGCTCCTTCATTTGCTCCCATATCTTCTGAAGCACTTCTTTGCAAGAAGTTGCAAATATGAAAATATTATGTACGTGTGTGTGTTTGTATGTATATATAAACTGAGAAGACAGGAATGATTCTTTAGTTAGAAATTGAGCATCTCACATAATTATTCTTTTCATATCTGAAAAGAGGATGCTTATTTCTATATATACGTATTTCATATATACTGTAGCAGCAGCAATTTCTGCCAACTGCTTTGTTTTCATGAACACACTACTTTTACTAAACAGAAATTGAGAGGCTTTTTTCTTTTCTTTTTCTTTTTACAAAATGACAGAGGTTTAGAGTTGCCTTGATGGACTTTGTTCAAATCTGGGAACTGCCATGATACTCACTGAGACTGTCTTTCCTGCTAATTCAGAACATTGATAGCTGACATTTCTCAAAATATCCCAATACATAATATTTTTAAAGGATAGAAAAGAACAACTTAATATGATGTTCAGGTTTTAAATAGGCAGGGACTCAAAACATAAATGAGGGAAATTAAAAATAGATGGAAGAATGGATAGCAGCATATGTTTTACCCTTGAACTTTGTAACAGGAAGAGTTTTATATAGTACTTATATACAGTAAGAGTTTCACAGACAATCTTTCCATTTTTAGCAAAAGCAAGTTGTTAATTTCAAATCAGGCAGAAGTTGGCAAAGCATTTTTCTAAGCACAAGTTTTTGGGTTTCTTACAGGGTTCAATATTTTTCCTTCCTAAGGAGAAACGTTCAGATTTTCCCTAAACAATATCTACTTGCAGCTCAGGATATGCAGATGCAGGCATGAAGATGTGGAATTCAATTTATCTTGCAAATTCTTGACATAGTGCTGATGTTTTATATCAGGACAATCACTTGTGGTGGTATACATTATTTATTTCAAATTAATATGCATTCATTCTGTAATAATTAGGAATTATTTTTGCCTACATAGATTTCTTAGTTAGTTTTCCCCTCAAGACAGAAATGATACATTATTAGAAATAATGTCTCGACTTCCGGTGGGATCGCGACATCGCCGGACGCTTCTTTTTGAAGCGCCAACCCAGGGCTCCGTAGAACCGCAAGAACAGCGACTATCAGCTGTCTTGCAGTTTGGAAACTTTCCTCCTGGTAAGAGGGGGGAAAGTGAGTAGATGGGTGGGGTAGAGCTCCCTAAGAGCGCCAGATTTTACCCATAATCTGGCGCTCGAAGATGAGAGCTCCCCGCTAAGCCTGTCAGTACTCCGGACCCTGGATGTCTCTGCTTTGCAGAGCTAGATGTCGTGACCATCCCAGCAACCAACTTTAAATAAATATTTTTGAATCGAGCTGGTGGAGCACAAGCAGCAAGAATAAAACAGCAAGTATTTTCTTTTTTTTTAACTCCAAAGATTTACCTTCTTTAAAAGATTTTCTTTATGCAGAGAAAGTGAAAGCAAGATGGCGTTTGAGTTTCAACGGGGTGTGAAGAAGTGAAAGTTAAAAGCAATTATTGATAAGCCCCTGTTTGAAACGTAAAACTCTATTCTGAAAAGTAGATTAACCAAGAAAGGAACTAATTACAATAATTGAAGCAGTAACATAAATTACAGATTGCAAAGGGTTTTTTTTTCTTTTTGATACTTTTTTTCCCCCCTGTCCTTTTGGAAGGGAAAGAAGAAGGGGGGCAAGATGGCTGGTCTTTTTGAAAGCAAAGAAAGCAAAGAAGGGTTAATTTACCCTTATATAAGGTCTGATCTTGAGGAAGCTTTGAGCTCAATTACTTCTGCTTTATTGGAAAAAATTGATACTATATTTCAAGCTTTTCAAGCTGGAAACAATGAAATACATGGAAATACTGAGTTGCAATTGAGCAGTGGGGGATTGATTGAAGAGCTGGGAGAAGGAAAAGAACAACAACAACAGCCTACAGTATTTTTGGAGAGCAAGATGGATGTTTTGCAGAATAAGGAGCAAGAAATTTTGGGAGCTGATGAGATTCTGACTATACAAATTTTTTGTTACAAAGTCCAACCTTCACTTAAAGAGCTGCTTTCAGAAGAAGTTATACTTTTGCAAAAATTTTATAATATGCAATCCCAAAAAATGCAAGATTATATTGGAGCTAAACAAGCCAGAGGAATCAGAGTGAAGAAAAGAGTTCGCAAAAAGGAGAAGAAGAAAGACTGGAAATAAGGAAAATAACCCTGCTTGATGAGATGATGGTCCTTAAAAAGTATTGTTTAAGTGTTTAAAGATTTTGAACTTTTGGAAGAAAACATCCAACAGCTTAATGCCAGTTAACTAAGTGATGAGCGATGATGAGGAGGTAACCTACAGCAGTATTGGAATATTTTGAGAAGAATAAACAGATCACTGCAATGCTGGTGTGTGGTTGTGAAATAAGCCTTGACCTGAGTGATTTGGAATATTTTATTAAGGACTGTAATAAATTTGGACTTAATTGTAATTGCAGAAGTTTTACTGAATATAGTAAATTGGAGTTTTCTGTTTGAAGGTAATAAATATAAGGCAAAAGGACTATGGGCCTAGGGCAGTGATGGCGAACCTTTTTGGTGTTGCGTGCCAAAAGTCCAAGCGCGAGAGCCTTCTCGTGCTCTCGCGTGCCAGTACCCATAATGCAATGGGCACCCCCATTTGCGCATGCGCACATGACCCCCTCCCCATGCTAATGCGCATGCACCTCACACTGCACATGCGCACATGCAACCCCCACTGCGCATGTGTGCGCACCCTATGCATGCGCCCTCACTTTATCCAAGAGGGCCGGCGCGCCATTTCCCAGAGGACAACCAGTTACTCTGGCGAGACAGCTGTTCCCAAGCCGGCAGCAGCGCTCTCGGCCCTGCCTGCCAACTCGCCAGCGCCCCATTCACCCATCCCAGCAGAGGCCTTTTGCCCACGCTGCTCCCCCAGTCAGAAGGGGTGCGGGGAAACATGCGAGGAGGCCGCGGTTGCCGCCTTCTCCAGTTGGCGAGTGGCTGAGGCTTGCGATGAACGGTGCAAGCAGGACCTCAGCTCCGCCCCCCCGGCTGTAAATGCGCCTTGCGGGAGCGGAGGCTCATAAGAGTCGAACCCTCCTGCCTGCCTTACGATGGGCCTTTCCAAGGCAGGGCTGGGCTCTCCAACCTTGGCAACTTTGAGAACTCAGAGTTCTCAAAGTCCACAAATCTTAAGGTTGCCAAGGTTGGAGAGCCCTGTTCCAAAGGGCGCCTCCACCCGCGACTGAAGCAGCTGGAGTTGTGGCTGTGCCGGCCGTCCCGTCCCCCCCACCCCATTCGGCTCCCTTCCCCCTGGCCGCCCCCTGCTGCCATCGGGCTCAGCGCCTGCAATCACCGCAAGTGGGAATCCTCCACGCTGCCAGCGGATCCCGGGTTTCCTCCTCACTGCGTTCCGAGGGACCCAGCAAGGGAGCGCTACGACCCCGGCTGTGCTGCACTCTCCCCCGAGGTGGCCCCGGCTGGATCGCTACCCAGCCCGGCGAGCAGAGAGCGAAGGGGCAGCGTCTCCGGCCAGCCCTGCACCTGCTCTCTGCTTGGAGGACCCCTCTTGGCCTCCGACTGAGGGAGTCAGCCCTCTCCATGGGGAAACCCACAGCAAAACATGGGGAGAGGAAACCTGGTTGAAGCTGCTGGTTGGGGGGTTCGGCCCCCGAGCAACGGCAGCTTCTGGCCTCGCTAACGTGGGGCAGAAGGAGCGTGGGGGAGTTTGCGAGGGCCGCTCGGAGGGACCTTTGGGGAGATTTGAGCAGCTGGAGATTGAATGAAAAAATCTGGAAAAGCTAATAAACTAAACAATTGATCTGATACAGAATTTTCAGGCGGTAGCGTGGGCTGGGACCAGCCGCTGCCTGAAATGCAATGCACGTATCCCGTGGCTTGCATAAACCACTCCCGCCCCTTTCGAAATAGCCACCCGGCGCTTCTCTTGGGTGCTCAGGGCCGGCAAGAAGAGGGGGGGGAGAGGCAGGTGCGCCGGTGGAGATGGGCTTTGGCTCCTCATTCTGCTGCGACCCCGAATCCTTGCTTGGGCTCCTCCCTGCTGGGTGCTGGGCTTCCTGGGAAGCCCCCTGTGCCTTTGCTGCCTCGGAAAGAGAAAATGAGTCTGCGGAGAAGGAGGAGGCGGCTCTGAAATGTGCATTTCCAGGGAAGAAAGGATTTTCAGGTGGCAGCGCAGGCTGGGACCAGACGCTGCCTGAAATGAAATACACTTATCCCGCGGCTTGGATAAACCGCTCCCGCCCCTTTCAAAATAGCCACCCGACGCTTCCCTCAGGCGCTCAGGGCCGGCAAGCGGCTCTTCTTCTGAGAAGGGGGGGGAAGGCAGGCATGGGCTTTGGCTCCTTGTTCTTTGGCTTCCTCGTTCTTTCCGAGGCAGCCTTTGCTGCTTCAGAAAGAGGAAAGAGAAAATAAGTCTGTGGAGAAGGGGGAGAAGGGCGCACGGCTCTGGAATGTGCATTTCCAGGGAGGAAAGCATTTTCGGGCGGCAGCGGGGAGGAGCCCAAGCAAGGGTTCGAGGTTGCAGCAGAACGAGGAGCCAAGCCCGTCTCTGCCGGCGCATCTGCCTTTCCCCCCCCCCTTCTTCTTGCTGGCCCTGAGTGCCCAAGGGAAGCGCCGGGTGGCTATTTTGGAAGGGGCGGGAGCGGTTTATGCAAGCTGCGGGATAAGTGCATTCCATTTCAGGCAGCGGCTGGTCCCAACCCGCGCTGCCACCTGAAAATCCTTTCTTCCCTGGAAATGCACTTTCCAGAGCTGCCTGTCCTTCTTCTTCTCCGCAGACTCATTTTCTCTTTCCGAGGCAGCAAAGGTGCAGGGGGCTTTCCAGGAAGCTCAGCACCCAGCACGGAGGAGCCAAAGCAAGGATTCGGGTCACAGCAGAATGAGGAGCCAAGCCCGTCTCTGCTGGTACACGTGCCTCTCCCCCCCCCCTTCTTCTTGCTGGCCCTGAGTGCCCAAGAGAAGTGCCGGGTGCTATTTTGAAAGGGGCGGGAGTGGTTTATGCAAGCCGCGGGATAAGTGCATTGCATTTCAGACGGCGGCTGGTCCCAGCCCGCGCTGCCACCTGAAAATTCTGTATCAGATTAATTGTTTAGTTTATTAGCTTTTCCAAATTTTTTCATTCAATCTCCAGCTGCTCAAACCTCCCCAAAGGTCCCTCCGAGCAGCCCTCACAAACTCCTCCGCGCTCCCTCTGCACCATGCCAGGAGCTGCCGTTCCTCAGGGCCCGATCCCCCCAACCAGAAGCCGCAGCCGGGAACTGGAGCTCCACTTTCCCCGAAAGGCTGGCAAGCTTTGATTCCATCCTCGGGGCTGCCGCCTCGCACCGGGTTGCCTCTCCCCGCGTGTTGCTGTGGTTTCCCCACGGAGAGGGCTGACTCCCTCAGTCGGAGGTCAAGAGCGCAGCGCCAGTTCGTGGCCGCTTCTCCCAGGGCAACTCGGCTCAGCATTGTTCCTAAAGCCAGCAGCGAGTCCTCCAAGCAGAGAGCAGGTGCCGGGCTGGCCGGAGATGCTGCCCCTTCACTTTCTGCTCACCGGGCTGGGCAGTGGTCCAGCCGGGGCTGCCTCGGGGGAGAGTGCAGCACAGTCGGGGTCGTGGGGCTCCCTTGCTGGGTCCCTTGGAACTCAGCAAGGAGGAAACCCGGGATCCGCTGGCAGCATGGAGGATTCCCAGTTGCAGCGATTGCAGGCGCCGAGCCCGATGGCAGGAGGGAGCAGCCGGGGGGAAAGGAGCGGGGGGGGGAACAGGACGGCCGGCACAGCCACAACTCCAGCTGCTTCAGTTGCGGGTTGCAGGCGCCCTTTGGAACAGGGCTCTCCAACCTTGGCAACCTTAAGATTTGTGGACTTTGAGAACTCCCAGAGTTCTCAAAGTTGCCAAGGTTGGAGAACCCAGCCCTGCCTTGGAAAGGCCCATCGTAAGGCAGGCAGGAGGGTTCGACTCTCATGAGTCTCCGCTCCCGCAAGGCGCATTTACAGCCCGGGGGCGGAGCTGCGGTCCTGCTTGCACCGTTCATCGCAAGCCTCAGCCGCCCGCCAACCGGAGAAGGCGGCAACCGCAGCCTCCTCGCATGTTTCCCTGTACCCCGTTCTGACTGGGGGAGCAGTGTGGGCAAAAGGCTGCTGGTCCACCAGTGGTCGGGACTGCGCAAGTAGCTGGTGCGGGGAGGGAGGGAGGGAATCCCTGGCTTACTTTGCTCTGCTCCCTTAGGAAGTGACCGCTGGGATTCCCTCTCTGCGTCTTTTGGCACGCGCGCCAATTGCCGGTCTTTGTGTGCACATGCGCGCCAGAAATCAGATCAGCTGGCCGGTGCGCATGCGCACTCTGGAAACAGGAAGATCATTTTGCTGGAGTGCGCATGTGCAATGGGCGGCTGCTGTTCCAATTTCCACCACGCCCGTGCACATGAAAACAAGATGACTGCTGTACTAGAACCCGGAAGAACAACAGGCGATGGCTCCGCGTGCCCAGAGAAATGGCTCTACGTGCCACTTCCGGCACGCGTGCCATAGGTTCGCCAACACGGGCCTAGGGCAATTGCAGCTGATCTGGTGGTTTCCCTAATACGTCTGATGAACTTATTAATCTAATTTTTGGCTGGATTTGATGGATACTATTTGATATACAATTACAAAGTCACTCGGGGGGGGGGTTATATAAAGAAGCAATTTTTATTTAGGTGGGTAGATGCAAATGAAGATATTATACACGCTGTTGGAGGATGTGAACATAAGAAGATTAACAATTGGTTTAATCTAGTATGAAGAATTTAAATGTTTGATATAGCTATTAAATGATGTTTTTAGTTGATTTGTTAATATGTACTGATAAATTAATAAGAGGTTTGATTACTACTTTTTAGTTAGAAAATGTTTTTTTTTAAAGTGTTTTAACTATAATTGGACCTTAATGGTTTAAAAGTGGAGGACGGAAGAGTTTATATAATATTTTATTTTAAATTTAGGGTTTTTTGAATGAGGTTTTTTTTGTTTTCAATGAAAGAAGTTATAAAATATTTTGTTAAACTGTATAGATTTAATAATCTGCTAAGTATTAGTTAAATTGAGTAACGATAGGTTTGATTAGGTAATATTTAACTGTTTTATTAACTGCTGCAATTATAAATGGATACTAATTCTGTTAAACTAGATGGAATAAGAAGAAAGAAGACTTGCTTTCTTTTTATTTATTTGTTTAATGATTATGATAAGTGAGAGATGGAGTTGAATTTAGGGGATTTAAGCTGTATTTTGTATTTGCTCTGGGAAGTCGGGGGGGTGGTTGGGGAGGGGGGGAAATGTATGTAAAACTTTTAAAACTTTTTCAATTAAAAAAAAAAGAAATAATGTCTCTTTTAACTCATTTTTCATTTTCTGAATAAGAAGTCACCAATAATTCCACAGCATTTTATTAACTGTTTAAGTGTTTTTGTAAGATGGGATGGGGGAGAATAACAGATTATTGAAAATTGTCCAGATACACTTAGGTGAGATTGATGATGTAGAAATTTAGTAAATAAATACATACTGTATATACTCCAGTATAAGCCGACCCGAATATAAGCCGAGGCCCCCAATTTTACCACAAAAACTGGGAAAACTCATTGACTCGAGTATAAGCCGGGGGTGGGAAATGCAGCGGCTACTGGTAAATTTCAAAATAAAAAAAGGCTGGTCAAAAGTGCGAGGACCTGTCAGAAATCACTTTTTTCAGCCCTCTGGGTAGTCCTTTTGTGCATATGGACTACTCAGAGGGCTGGAAAAGTAATTTTTGACTGGTCCTCGCACTTATGACCAGTCCTCGAAGTTACGACTGTCTTCACATTTTACGTTTTTGCCCTATCTTGTCACCATTTCTCTCTCCCCCTTTCTTTCTCATTCTTTCTCTCTCCCCCTCTTTCTCCCTCCCCCACTCTCTCTCTCATTCTCTTTCTCCCCCCTTTCTCCCTCTCTCCTCCTCTTTCTCTGTCTCTCTCCCACTCTCTCTCTCTCATTCTCTTTCATTCTTTGTCTCTTTCTGTGTCTCAGCCCTCGCCACCCCTGATTTCAAGCCCCATAATGCTCAGCCTGCCTAAAGAATGATGCCCTCTGTAGATTCACCCGCCCAACTCCAGTGCCCCTATTCCCCAGCCAACTTGACGTCACTCATTGTTAGAGCCAGGAGCCGCACATTTTGAAGCTCATTCTGCCCTTCTGAAGCCCCCAATGCTTTGAGTTTCCCTCCACCACCCAAGCAAACATCGGAGCCTTCTCTTGCAGAAGCAGAATCCAGCAGAGAAATAGAATAACGAGGGGGGGGAATGGGAAGGAGAAGGGGTAATTAGCAGAATCCAGGAAACAGAAATGGAAAAATGGGGGGGGGGGGGGGGGGGGGGGGGGGGGG
>WNWU01013616.1:264766-325656 GCA_012654045.1 Ptyas mucosa
GGGGGGGGAATGGGAAGGAGAAGGGGTAATTAGCAGAATCCAGGCACAGAAATGGAAAAACGGGGGGTAGGGGGAATGGAATGGAGAAGAGAAGGTGTAAGAAGGCGTTTCCTTAGATCACTGACGCTCCCAACAATGAGTTTGGTGGAGATGTAAGGAAATGTCTTCCAGCTCTTCAAGATTGACTTTAAGCCAACAGCAAAAGTAGTGGGGGGGGCAACAGGGGCGTGTGTGTTTATGTATGTCCCTCCCTCCGCAAGAACTTGGAGGTAGACGTTGCTCCTCTGAGGAAAAGAGGAGGTGGCGAAGCCCTGGTTATCACCTGGGAGAGGAGGAGGGTACGCTGGGAAGCTCCCTTCCCCGCAGCCGTGCAAAGCTTGCCTGCCTTCCACGTGGCCCGGTTCGGGGGCATGGCCAGCCACCAATTGCTACCAGTACGGCGAACTCGCCTCAATCTCCGCTACCTACTCACCCGAGCAGGTCCAAAGCGGGAGCATTTCACCCCTGCCTCCCTACAACCCCTAAAGCCAAAAAGGGGCGCGGGGGAGGGGCGCCGCACCCCCCCACACAAACCCAATTTTGGCTTTAGCAAGCCTCTCTGCAACCCGGGAGCCCCCGGTTGCAGGGAAAAATGTATTTTTTTCGTGACTCGAATATAAGCCAAGGGGGCTTTTTTCAGCCTGAAAAACGTGCTGAAAAACTCGGCTTATATTCGAGTTTATACGGTACTTTCCAGTGGCAAGAAAAATCATAGCAACTAAGTTATTTCAAACCTAAAAATATTAAGTTTTAACATTCTTCTGCATTGTTAAATTCTTTCAAGCTACATGTTTAAACTTAGGTTTTGTCCATTGTGGGCCTTCCAAATGAGTTGATCTTCAGTTCCCATTGGGTTTGCTAATGAATGTAGCTACTAATACTAGTTTGGGGAAAGATAACATTTTAACAATTCATATAAAGAACATATGTGCTTCACTTCTAGAATTATCAAATAATAAATACTACAATGTAGTAGAACTCATTTTGGAGACTAATGTGAAGTTGCTCTTGAAAAGTCTTCCAACTACCTGTCTCACTGGAACCATGAATATAGCAAAAGGTAATGGCTTTAGTACAATAGAAATGGAAGAGAAACTCCCATAGACGTACACTTTCCATTAGTATGTTCTTACAATTAAGAAAATAACCAGAAAAGAAAAAAAGATTTCATCTCCAAATAAATCTTGAGCTATGTTATTTTTCAAAAATTATATCACTTTTGTAAGATTGGAAATGTGATGCGAGAGTTTTCTATAGAATTTGGGTTGGAATCTTGTCTATTGTGTATTGTGAATGCACCAACCAGAATTTAGCTACAGTCTACAAAATCTGGTCCTCTGCCCTCTGAAAAACTCATTTCTTTTCCCAAACTGTGTAGCTCCTATCCATAATTGTTTATTTGAAATAGAATTCAGAAGCATTTCCTTTTGGAACTAACACTAAATGATTTTTTAATATTGTAGTATGGATATGTTTTAAGGGATGAAATGGGCAGTAAAATTCAAAAGCCCAATTTCTTTAACCGGTGCTAGATTTTCATTACTGCCAAACAGGATGTATTATTGGCTTAGTTAATATTCTCAAGAGTTATGCATAAAATAGATTTATATCAGTAGCCAATTCCTGACACACTGTCAGTGGTGAAATCAATTTTTTTTTACTACTGGTTCTGTGGGCATGGCTTGGTGGGGGTGGGGTGGCTTGGTGGGCATGGCAGGAGAAGGATATTGCAAAATCTCCATTCCTACCCCACTCTGGGGCCAGCCAGAGGTGCTATTTGCTGGTTCTCTGAACTACTCAAAATTTCCGCTGCCAGTTCTCCGTACTGCACAAAATTTCCACTACTGGTTCTCCAGAACTTGTCAGAACCTGCTGGATTTCACCCCTGCACACTATGTTGAACCTTTTGGCCTCAGCATGTCCAAAATTTGGAAAATGCCTAATTCGATTCTCCTGGCTGTCACCCCCCACCCCCAAAAGAAAAAGAATTCATTATTTTCCCCACATATAAGCCACCCCGAACAGCATCATTTGGTGGCTGAACCAAGACCTGGGCATCGACTTTAGCCCTAGTGTCACTTCTGCCACCCAAAAAGGCCTCCTTGCACAGTTTAATGCAATTGCCCCCACAGCCCAGCACTCCCAGGATCTGGAGAGCATCATTTATCTTCAGGCGGTGATCTCTTTCTGTTAATAGGCCCCTGTGACCTAACTGTGACTGCTCTGGTTTGCTCAGGGTCTTAATTCTTGAAGCAATGCTCTTCTGTGGCTTCTGCAGCCTCCAAAAATCACATAACAGGGTATACTTTCAAGAATAGTTATTGGGTACTGGTAAACATGGTAAAGACTTCTCTGCAAGGAATTGCGTAGCTCTAATATTTTCAGATCTTACCAGTGGTATACTCTGGCAATTTAATGTATACGGAATTAAGGCTTTATGGAATTACTAGAACTGATGATATTACATAGTTAGGGTAATGAAATGTTTGCAAGAAAACAAGCAAGCTCAGAGAGCACTAAGGACCCCTCATTTCAACCCTACTACAAATATTCTCCTTTATTAGAAACACTACTTTAAATCTCCACAGATATGCCAGTTGTACTTGGTCTACTGGGTGTGCTTCAACAACAGTTCCATATTTTTGTATGTTTCTTTCATGTGTGCAGCATAGTGAATGGGTACTGAAGGATGAACATTGTATAACAAGATAGACTTGAGGCCTAACACTAATAAACAAAAAAAAAAGAGATGCAATTTTAGTGGGTCATGCTTATAACCCAAAGCTTTGAACAAACCATCAATGTCAGTACAGAAAATGAGATTGTCAATCTGTACAAAGAAATTTGTTAAATGTGAGGAGCCCAGGCCTTGTCTGGACCAGTTTTACAACCAAAGTATAGTTTATACATTTTCTTAATAAGTTCAGTATTGGTGTGTCTGATACTTAAGTATGTATTCACCATTCATTGGCATCCTTCAGTCTCAAGAGACTATGGTATCGTGCTCTGGAAAGAGGTCCTAAAACAGCATCTAGTGTGACTAAAAAGGCCAATTCGAGAGTGGCAATCCCTTCCACACTGAGGGCGGATACATTCTATCCCCTGCCCAGCTCCCAGATTTCGCTGGTTCCGGGACTGCCTCTTTGCCTCAGCCTGCCGAACAAGTGTCTCTTCGAATTGGAGAGGGCCATGCTGCGTCTTTAGCCTCCAAGCTGAATGATTGGAGGTCAAGGTTTCCCAGTTGTTAATGTCCATTCCCAGGGCCTTTAGGTCCTTCTTGCAGATATCCTTATATCACAGCTGTGGTCTCCCTCTGAGGCGCTTTCCCTGCACTAATTCTCCATACAGGAGATCTTTTGGAATCTGACCATCAGCCATTCTCACGACATGCCCCAGCCAGTGTAGACGTCGCTGTTTCAATAGTGTATACATGCTAGAAATTCCAGAACATTCCAAGACTGCGCTATTTGGAATTTGTCCTGCCAGGTGATGCCAAGAATTCATCAGAGAAAGTGCATATGGAAGGTGTTCACCTTTTTCTCCTGCCATGTGTAGAGGGTCCAAGACTCACTGCAGTATTTTATAAAGGCCCTCCTGATACCAAGTCAAAAGCCTTTGTAAGATCTATGAAGACTTCGAAAAGTGGCTGTCTTTGTTCCCTGCATTTCTCCTGCAACTGTCTAAGGGAAAATACCATGTCTATAGTGGACCTGTTGGCTCGAAATCCACTCTGTGATTCTTGATAGACTCTCTCTGCAAGCACCTGGAGCCTCTTCAGTATGACACGGGCAAGCAGCTTCCCTACAACACTAAGAGAGAGATGCCACAGTAGTTGTTACAGTCACCCCTGTCACCTTTTTTCTTGTACAATGTGATGATATTTGCATCTTCATGTCCTGTGGTACTCCACCTTTCCTCCAACAAAGACAAAAAATTTCATGCAGTTCAGTGGAGATTATCTCTTTGCAGCACTTCAGAACTTCGTCAGGAATGTTATATTTCCCGGGTGCCTTGCCAAAGGCAAGGGAGTCCAGGGCTGCATTTAGTTCTTCTAAAGTTGGTTCACTGTCAAGCTCCTCCAAGACAGGCAGGCACTCAATGTTATTTAATGCTTCTTCAGTTACCACATTTTCTCTGGAATATAACTCAGAGTAGTGCTGCACCCAGCGTGCTATCTGCTGTGCTCAGTCCTGGATAACCTCACTTGTAGCAGACTTCAGAGGGGCAGATTTCTTCTGTGTTGGACCTAAGGCCTGCTTGATGCAATCATACATCCCCTTGATGTTGCCTGTGTCAGCTGCTATCTGGATCCGAAAGCAAAGCTGCAGCCAATAATCGTTAGCACATCTCCTGGAGGTCTGTTGGACTTTGCTATGAGCAGCTCACAGAATCTGTAGGTTGCGCTCACTGGAACAGGTGCATTTATATGCAATTAGAGCTCTCCTTTTTTCCTCGATGGCTGGCGTCAATTCCTCTGAATGGGCTTCAAACCAATCTGCCGTCTTTCTGATCTCCTTACTAAATACTTATATAAACAGCATTCTTGAAATATTCCCATCGTTCAGATGCATTTACTTCAGCTGGGCCTGGGAGAGTTTCCTTGAGTGCTTGTGCAAATTTCTCCACTTTGCCCTGATTGTGGGTCTTATTGATGTCAATTCGTGGTCTTCCTTCCTTCTTCGAGTGATGCAATCTCTTTGTTTGCCGTTTTATTCTGCTGCACACCAAGGAGTGGTCTGTATCGCAATCAGCACCCTGATAGCTGCGTGTGATTGTAATATTGGGGAGGTTGGAGCGCCTGGTAGGAATCAAGTTGAGCTGGTGCCAATGCTTTGATCTTCGATGTCTCCAAGAGATTCTGTGTTGAGGCTTTGTTTTAAAGTATGTATTGCTAACGCAAAGACCATAATAGCAGCAAAACTTCAGCAGTCATTGGCCATTTTCGTTTATCTTTCCGATGCTGAACTGATCTAAACAAGTGGGCCAAGAACTATAATCAGCTCCAACTCTAGCATTAAAATCGCCAGGGATAAACAGTGGTTCTTTCTCAGGGATTTTCTTGATAGTAGCAGCCAGATCGTCATAGAATTTGTCTTTGGATTCTACTGAAGAATCCAATATTGGAGCATATGTGCTAATAAGAGTAACCAGTCCTGCTGATGAATGGAGCTGCAAGGACAGAATTCTTTCACTTCCTGCAGCAGGTGGAGTAATGGATCCTAGTAGGGTGTTTCTGACCACGAAACCAACCCCATATTCCCTAGACTCGTTTGATGGTTTTTCCTGCCAGAAGAAGGAGAAGTTTTTCTCCTTAATAGATCCCGAGTCTAACAGTCTTGTCTCTTGAAGGGCAATGATGTCCATCTGCAGTCTGCTCAACTCCATGTCAATTGCAGCTGTCTTACATACATCAGTGATGGCTAACCTTTTTGCTATCGTGTGCCAGGAGAGAGGCGGCGGGGGAGGGCCCTGCGCGCACATGCCCACATGCATGCACGCGCAACCCCCTCCCCCCCACTCCTGGCACATGATGGCCTGGTAGGCCCGTTTTTCTTTCTTACCTGGTTCCAGATCCTGTCTATTTATCTGGGAAGGGCGAAAAAAGCCTTTCCCACTCCCTCGGAGGCCCTACGGAGGCTGAAAGGGCCCATTTCCTGACTCCCGGTGGGACAGGAAGTGACGTTTTTTGCTGTCTCCAGCCTCCAGAACCTCTCTAGGAGTCTCTAGGAGCCCCTCTAGGAATCTCTAGGAGCCTCTCTAGGAGTCTTTGGAGGCCAGGGACAGCAAAAAAGTCACTTCCTGTCCCACCGGGAGTCAGGAAATGGGCCTTTCAGCCTCCATAGGGCGTCCAAGGGAGTGGGAAAGGCTGTTTTCGCCCTTCCCAGATAAATAGGCAGGATCTGGAGCCAGGTATGAAAGAAAAACAGGCCTTCCCCACCACCCCCAGTCCCTCCAGAGGCAGGAAACAGCCTGTTTCCCTACTTCTGGTGGGCCCAGAAGGCCCGAAAATCAGCTGGCCAGCGGGCGCATGCGCCTCAGAGCTGAGCTGGCGTGCCCACTAATATGGCTCCGCGTGCCACCTGTGGTACGCGTGCCATAGGTTCGCCATCATGGACATACGTCATCTATCTCTTGTAAATCTTCAGAAAGGCCGGAGGTCATTGTCCGAACATTCCAGGTGCCCAAATATGTATTCACCACAAATATGACAAAATATCATGGCTATACTGACATCGGCGAACTATCTGCTGTCTCCAATATTCATATAGCAATTCTACAGCTGACTTAATTGTAATGTAACTCACATGTACATTAACAATGCTATGCCTTAAAACAATTGTATCAATGTTACTGATATTAATGAAATGAGCATCATCTGTGCATGTGATCTGCTTTTATATGCTTTCCAGGCAGCATCTATCCAGTCTAACTATGCCTAAGCATGCTCAAATTGTACCAGTTCCACAAATGTTATGCAATATGCCGTGTACACCTGGACACACCAGAGCTACACAAAACATCTTATAACATAAGCCAAAATTACTAAACTTAAAATATTTATAAGAATAAATTGCAGAAAACTTAAGATTTCTATAAAGCGGCATTTGATAGACTACATTTTAGATTATTTTCATGATTAGCAGCCAAAAATCTATAAGATACACCCCAAAGTATTCAGGAAACAAAATCTTTGTTGTCCAGTGTCATTATCTACCATTTATGAGAAACTACCAACTTTGCAGTGTGGAAATTAGCTGAACTAAACACAAATTCAGGTTATCGTTAATCAAATAAAAACTGCTATTGAAGTCATTTCAATATTTTGTCCAATGACCAGATCTTTAAAATGCTGTAACAAGATGGTATGAAAGAAACCAAATGAAACAATTCTAGGCAAATATCCTGTGTCAGGTTATGTAGATTTAATAGCTGTAAGCTGATGGAAGGTTGTAAGCGGAAGCAATTGAAAGCTGATGCAATGGGAATGAGGCAGCAGGGGTACTGCCACTTTAAGAAGCTGGGTAAGAAGCTGTCTATATAAGGGAAGCCATTAGAGGGAGTCTCCTTCTCCTCATGTTCTCTCTCATCGTGTATCTCATTGTTCTCTTTATGTTAGTAGCTGTATGATAAGGTATTTACCACGTATAAGTCTGTATATATTTAGATGTAGTTAAAACCACTGTTAATTATCTAAAGGCTCTGTGTGCTGTGTTTTGCTCCTGGGTTTATCTCATAATACTAGTCATGCTGCCTAAACTCTAACATCCTGTCTTTCAAATGATTCAGATCATAAAATAAAGATTGGGACTTATCTGTTGGTTTACCAAACAAACTAATGAACAGCCACTTTGAATAGCGAGGACTATTCAATTTTAATTTTTTTTATAAATAAAAAAAGGTTATAGGTAAGACTTATTTATGAAATTTATACAGCCAACCATTTCAGCAAAAATGACTTATATTCAAAATAATCGTGTGCACACATTAAATCTGTATTTGTTATCCCTATGCGTATTTTACAGAAGTGGCCTCTCTCAATCGCTTTGGATAATTGTATAAATACAAATAGGGCAAATCCCATGCTTTAGCAAACAGCGAGCAATGGAAAATATGCCTGCAAGTTAAAATCCGAACTATCTCTCTTGGTTTGTACATTTCTAAGCAAACCACACAAGTCTCTTCTGACAGATAAATTCATCCTTTTTTAACTTCCACAATTCAAGAGAATGAACAGCTTTCTGGAGTTCTGATTTCACCATTTAGGCTCTCTGTTCTTCATGTTTTACCATAATCTGCTCTGGAGAACAGTAGAATAATACATAGGCTATAATTATACTAACATTAAGAAAAACACAGGGATACATTCGGGAGCACTGGATTGCTCTCACTCTGATTTGGACAGTTTTCTGGATACCATGCTGAATCAATCAAAGGCATTGCTTTTGTTTCAGGCTGTTCATCATGACATCAGGACTATCATCTGCATCCTCATGAATCAAAATAAAACCTTCTCTTTCTGGAAACAAATGGTCATAGATAATGATACCAGCAAAACCTTTCTCTGGTACAATCTTGATTTTCTTTTGAAAAATGCAGATTGTTCTCACAAGAATTGCAGCGCAGTCCCTGTATTTGTTAGTAGGTGGAACCAAATCTCCAGGCATCTTCACCTTCATCCTCTGGAATCATTGACTGCCCCACCATCCTCTTAGAAAGAAGGTACTTTTCCAAGAAAGCTAGAAGGTTGTTTTTTGGCCTGGTCTCTCCAATAAATTGTTAGATTCATGTAATATACAAAACCACCTGTAACCTTTGAATAAAACAATTTAATAATAAGGGAAATGCTGAACACCAGGTTCCAGCTCCACAAAACCTCTTTTCCACAGTTATTGTGAAGTTTCATTCTTCTTTGAACAAACAAAGCCCAGAGTTGATTCACTTGAGAAAACTACCAAGGTAATACAAAACATTTCAATGTCAAACATCCTGCTGACTAGTTAAAAAAACCCCATGAAGTAAGCTCACAAATATGTTTCTGTAAAACCCTATTTAACTCCATTCTCCTAGGAACTCCTAGCAAAAAGTAAATGTTTTTCCCCATTGCTCACAAATTTTTACAACAGTAATCTGGAACAGAGCTGCAGTCATTGTGACATCAGAACTAGCTCCATGGGAGATTCCCTCTCAACTCATAGACACCCATTACAAGAACACAGAAATAGGAAGCTTGATATGGGCAGCTTAACCCTTAAGCAGCATATCAATTCTCTCGATACCCTGACTACTATTCTGAATTCCGGCACAGGTTAGAAAAGAGAATTACTTGCTATCTAATTAATTTAGCTGTGTGATTTGTGTTCTATCCACAAAATTAGGTTGTCTATAACATGATTATTGTAATAAGCTTCCTTTTTATTTGACAACTTTATGCTTTTCTATTGTCTTTGAAACACATTTCCTAACTGTAGCCTTTCTTTTCCTTTCCTTTCTCCTTTTTCCCTTTTCCCTTCCCTTCCCCTTTTCAGAGGTGGTTGTTGAGAACACAGTCACAAGTTTTAGACAATTTGCACTGACACTTGCCATTTTTAGTAGTGTAGACTGGGGACAATATAGGGAAACATTAAATCATGTTTAATGTAAAACAACAGCATCTATAGTTTTACCAATTCATTTGGTAGTTGTAGCATAGCTTCAATCAGCTTTCAGATTATTGAAGTTACAACTCTTTACACCACCAGCCAAAATTATGGCAGTTGTAGTCCCAACCAATTTGGAAATACCAGGCTGAAGAAAACCACTTAAAGCATTAATTGAAAGGGCTTCCTGTTTTGCAAAGTTTAAGAATTCCATTCAGTACAAGGCAGGTTTGTCTACTTAGACCAGTGTTTCTGAATCTCAGCAACTTTAAGATGTATAGATTTCAATGCCCAGAATTCTGCAACTACCAATAATCTTCCTTAATAATTTTCTGAATAGGTCTGCATTTTGATCAATGATTTATCTGCAATTAGTATTTTTAGTTCTGAATAATTAGCAAATATTTTCTAATCACTTCCTTGGTTGCCTCTTCAGCATCATTACACACAACAAGCTTTATATGTACAATATATTTTGTTTTGAAAAAACAAAAGGTTATTCCCTACCCTTAGGGAGATATTTCAAAGGAAAAGACTATGGAAGTCTATAGGAAAATCCAATTCCATACAAAGCTATATTTAATTTATTGTGCATGCTTTCCCAACTGTTTCTTTACATATTCTAATCTAATCTATTTTGATAATATTAAAATTTAAACAAATAGGGCAGGGGTCAGGAACCTGCGGTTCTGGAACCGCATGTGGCTCTTTCATCGCTCTGCTGTGGCTCCCTGTCGCTGGTCGCCTCCACAATTGATAGGGCTTTTGGTTAGGACAGGTAAAGGGAAAGGGATGCCACTCTAGGAGGAGACTCTATGGTGGGGGGACCGGACTTCTGGTCGGCTCCAGAATTGAATGGGGGACTTCCGGTTAGGACCTTTGTGGCTCTTTGAGTGTTTAAGGTTGCCGACCCCTGAAATAGGGTGAAAAAATCAGCTCTATCAGAAACAGTTCAGCAGCTTGAATAATATATAATAATCCCAAAGTGATAAAAGAATATAAAAATCAAAGTATAGGGAGTTGATGCAAACACCCAGGCTAATGTAGGGACATATGCTGAAGGCTTCTGATGGAGTTATATGCTATATCAGAAAAAGTATGTTCAGTTCTTTGCCCAACACATTTAGTATGGCATTTGCAATTAGATCCAAACAAACAAAAAAGCGGCCTTTAAAAAAACTAAACAATTCTGTAAATCACAGGTAAATAAGGCCAAAAAAGAAAGAAAGCAAAAGACCAACTATCAGATATTTTTGTACCAAAACTAAAGCAAAACATAATAATTAATATCAAAGAATTAGACTATAATGTATTGAGGACATGGCTTTATGCTACTCTATAATAGTTCACACAAATTAAACACATTGATTTCTGTGGACTCAGCACATAGAGACAAATTACAATTATGCAGCAGTACATACCAGATGTAATTGTGCTGTACTCCAGTGGACAACAGTTGGATAATATATGGATATGACCTCCAGATATTACTATGTTTCAGCTCCCATTAAGTCTCACCATTTGTACCTGGCTAGAGCTGAATGGAGTGGGAATTTAACCATGTCACAAAGATACAGTTTGGTTTACAGTGTCATTTAATAAAGTTAGGAGGAAATAACCAATCTGGTACAATAATTAGCATGCTCAAATACTCTCTCAATAAAAGTAAAAAAAAATAATAAAAAGAGAGGGTAATGATGGTCACAACAAGGAGGGCCCATACTTTTTATTGGAATTTGAGAAAATTTTATCAATTATATCCATTGCTGGCATATAGGTCTACCTTGGAATTTTACATTCCATTTACATTTACTTACTTACATTTCTAATACTGCATTTTACGTCCAAAATATATTGCATTCTGCCTTGTTTATTCATGCTATAATACACAGATTTACTGTAACAGTAATTACATAGCAGTTTCCTCCTAAAAATGATTTGTTGCTCAAAAATCAGTTACCTTCTACAGCAATTAAGATCGTAACATTCTACTGGTGAATAGAAAAATGTTCTAAATGAATGTCTAGACTCCTATTTGAGCATCTTAATAATTTTTCGTAGGTGGATAATTTCTTGCTATGGCACAAGTGGCACTCAAGGTGCAGAATAATCATGTAGAGCAATTGTGATGACAAGATGGCTACAGCTTCAGTCATACCAATTAGAAGTCACTGAGATTTTAAAAAATCCCCTCTATATTCCATATTCTTATCAAGTATGCATTCTTCTTACTCTGAAAAGGTGTAGGTTATAGTGTTTGTGAGGAAAGCCTTTCCACCCCATTACTTGGTAATAACAATTGAGTTATATCAACAGGTTATGGTGTAATGCTTTTTTTTTCACATGATACAGCTGGACCCATTCCTGTGTTTAAGAAGGAATCTTCTGAATGAGTCTTCAGCCATCTTCTTTCTTCCCAGTTTCTGCTAGTCAAATTATTAGAGGTAAGTTTTAAAGAAATAGCCAAAAACTGTACACTAAAGAATTACAGATTAAAAGTTTAGGATTTTCAATCATATTAACTACTTGTTTTCTCATTAAAATAAATGTTTTTTCTTAAGAACACAGATTCTGTTCCTTTCATTGATGTGTGTTCTGTGCTAATTCCACCCAAGTGGAATTCCCATTTAGTAAATGTTTGGCCTCAGTTATTTTCAGTCTTCTCAAGAGGGCTGTGGGAATAGCTAGTCTGGAAATACATCCAATGGTTGACTTTCATAAAATTGATATTTTGGAAAATGCTTTTGCATGCAACTTTAACTCGAAAAGTATGCAGCCATCATGCAGCACTAGTTGCAAATAATTTCTCTCTTTCTTAAGTTGTTTAATGTCTGTGCTTATTGGACAGATTGTTTTAGATAACAAGGAGGATTAGTTCAATGTGGATAATAAATACATTCTACAAAGACAATTTCATCCATACACTTCTGAGACTATTTAAACACATACATACTGCAAAATCAGTATGTCCCAAGAGGGAAAAAGGCAACAACAAAATTTCACATTAAGTGGTGATGTCGGTAAATGTAGAGCTTTAATTATTGATCATAACTGACACTAGCCTCCAAATCATCACCACTCTCCAAGTAAGAGAGTTCTTAAGAGTTAGTGAGAAGAATGCTCTTACATATGATCCTGAAAAGAAAAGGAGGTTTGGGAATCTGATGAAGATAAATTACTGCATCTCTCTCAGTTGCCTTGGATAATGGCATAATTGCAAATTGGGCAAATGCCACGTTTAAGCAACCACCGGTCAATACATCGTTTGTGGAAAATATGCCTGCAAGTTAAAATCCGGACTATCTCTCTTGGCTTATACGTCTCTAAGCAAACCACACACGTTTCTTCTGCCAGATCAAATTCATCCTTTTTTAACTTCCGCAATTCAAGAGAATGAACAGCTTTTCGGAGTTCTGATTTCATCATTTGGGCTCTCCGTTCTTCATGTCTTATCATAATCTGCCCAGGAGTACAGCATATTAAGACATAAGCAACGAATGTCAAAATGAGAGAGTAAGCACACAGGTATATCTTCCAGAGGCACTGGGTTGCTCCCATTTCAATCATGGCTGTTACTCGAATACCTTCCTGAATCAAGCGAAGAATCTGCTTTCCTTTCAGGCTGCTAATCATGACAGCAGCAATCTCACCAGCATCTTCACGAGTTAAAATGAGACTCTCTCTCTCAGCACATGAATGATCATAGATAATGACCCCAGTAGCACCTTTCTGTGCTGCTGCCATTACTTTATCCTTAAAAGTACAGCCTCCTCTTGCAATGAAGGCAATCCAGTCCTCTGTATTTGGCGGTATGTTGAAGTTAGTCTCCACCCCACAAGCATTTTTAGCTTCACCTTCTGGGATCACCAACACACCCATCATCTTCTTGGAAGGCAGGTTCTCTTCAAATAAGGCTGGATGATAGATCTCTGACATGGCCCACTTCCCCCAGTGAAGTGTTAGATTCATATAATACACGGATGGGCTTGCAGCTTGGGAATCCGGTACACCAAGCATTAGGGAGAAACCCAAGGCCAATTTCCAGCAAAGTGAGATTTTTCTTCTGCAGTGATTAAAAGGCTTCATTTCTCCTTCTACCTTTTGCAAGTAGCCAGAATATTTCGTTTTTAAAAAATGATGATTTCTTCAAAGTTTAGAGGCTTAGATAAGTAACATTTCTTGTCCTGGTATATTTGGAGGAGAGATTATTTGTGGGATCAGCCAATCCTTTCAACTGCCATGTCAAGTGATGCACTTCCTAGTATCATAAACTAACATAAACAATGGCCTAGCTAATTTGAATACTGCAAGCTTATTGGCTAAAATTTTAAAATTTACCAAAGCTTTGGCTCTTAAGGCCAGTACTATAATTATTCGACTGATTTCATAACTTCATTTTAATTTTCTAGCTGCCTGAACTATTAAAAATTGAATGTTAAGTCATTGGACACTAAATATACTGCATTTTCTACATTTATTTCACTTTCTAAATGTTTACAGGTGACACCACCTATTGATTTTCATGCCTGAGGATAATCACTATGAAGAGGATTGCAATGCAATTGTGATGGTATGTAGTCTGGATTTTCAGGAAGGAGGCAACTAGTTTGTGTGAGAGAAAGAGAATGAAGACAGCTCCTCCCCCATAGTCCCCAGAGTATATCCTTCATGTAGGTAGTAGTCTGCCTCAGTTTGATAATATTTTGTTTATAGGCGTGGAACCAGCGGTGAAATTCAAATATTTTTACTACCAGTTCTATGGGCGTGGTGTAGCTTGGTGGGTGTGGCTTGGTGGGCATGGCAGGGGAAGGATACTGCAAAATCCCCATTCCCTCCCCACTCTGGGGCCAGCCAGAGGTGGTATTTGCCGGTTCTCCAAACTACTCAAAATTTCCGCTACCGGTTCTCCAGAACCTGTCAGAACCTGCTGAATTTCACCCCTGCGTGGAACAATAAAGAAACCTGATTAGAATTCCTTTGTGTGTTCCTAGGAGCACTTCATTTGTACCCCAAATCTAAGCAAAATTTCTTAAATAGACACCTGAGGCGTAGATATTACTGTATTATCAGAGTATTTATTCACTTTCTAGCTAGCTACAGTTTTGGATGAATAGCAGTTAAAGACATGACTAAGCTGAAAGACTCTTGATTTTCATTTCCTATCCATATCATTTTAATGCATAAATTTTAATTGCTTAATAATTGGAGGGTTAAAATGGCAAATTGGCAGACGACATTAAAACTAGGGTTATCAATCTAGGCTGCAGTTTTCTTTAGATTTCAGTTTCTGTATAATTTTGCTGCCATCTAGTAATTGTTTGAATTGTTGTAGATCTGAACTGAACATAGAGGATAACCTTGAGGGAGAGAGTTGTTGCCAAAGCTGAATGAGGCTTGAGCCCGGACTAAAAATGTGGTTTATGAAAATGATTCAAACATGAAGATAAGAAGGAAGAAGGGAAGCACATTAAGATTTGTAAATTTCTGTTACTTTAACCCTATAATAAAAGTAGTATTGGTAACTCGTAACTTTGGGTTCCTAGTCTGGTTTTGTCTTGAAGGACAGACTCATTCACCCTTTGCAAGATTCCGTGACTAAAGCTGTCCTAATAAAAGTAGCTTTAGGTCTATGCAAACAAAAACCCCAAAATGCAATGTGTGCGGGGGGGCCCTTGCATGCTCCCGGTCCCCACGCATGCACGACAGAGACCCGAAGACCAGCTGGTCGGTGGGAGGCATGTGCACATGCACAACGGAGCTGAACTGGGGCGATGGCTTGCATGCCATCAGAGAGGGTGCTGTGTGCCACCTCTGGCACGCATGCCATAGGTTCACCATCACGATTTTAGGCTTTTATGTGTGAGGTCTCCTTGTTATATTATTGTGAACTGTTGCTGTTCTATCTTTCTTTGAAAACTACATCAACTGTAGGAACTACCTAAAATCATTCGACAACAACAATAATAATCTTAACCCAATATTACAAATATTATTAAGAGAAAGACTGAGAAAGATGATAAAATAGCGGATGGAGAGCCAGTTTGGTGTAGTGGTTAAGGTAGTGGTCTAGAAATCAGGAGACTGTAAATTTAGGCATGAAAGCCAGCTGAATGGAAAAGATTAACAAACATTTGGGTTACAGATTAATCCCTTCAGAATTTGTAAATTTGTTTATGAAAGCTTGACATCTTAATTATATATCAAGCTTGATATAATGTTAATAGCCATCCAGACAAATATTATTTATATTACATCTTCTTTTATGAGCCATTAACATTTAGCAAAATATTAAATATTTAGCAGCTCAATGGTTTGTACATACTAAAATTATAATTTAAATGTTTTGTCTTCATGTAAGAATTTTCTACAGATTATACTGGTAACAATAAAGCTTTGCGATGGAGGGAGAGGGAGGGAGGGAGGAAGAAAATGACAGAGAGAGAAAGGAAAGAAGGAAAAGGCATTTAAACCTGAGAGTACCAATAAGGCAATGCCCAAAAAAACCCCAAAACAGATTAATAAATCAGACTACTCCAGGGTGAACTCTACTTACCTTCCCTACTGGTTCAGAAGTGTGTGTGCATGCACTCCACTCATGCGCACACATCATGTGCGATTTTGGACCCTCTGCGCATGCACAAAGTCTTCTGTGCATGCGCAGAGGGTCAAACACAGGTTACTTCCTGGTTAAAATCAGGAAATAACAACATCTGGGTGGGTGGGCGGAGCTTCGTGCCGCTGCTGCTACCGGTTTGCCCGAACCAGTAGCATTTCACCCCGGACTACTCTGTTTTTTATTTGAGATTTACAAATTAGCAAGGTTGTAATTCATGACTGCATTTGGATCTGTAAATTCTATTTACCAAACACCTAATTTATGACAAACTAGACTGGGGGAAAAAAGTCATTATAATTCCAGAAGAAGGCAATACCAGACCACTTCCATATTGCTGGCAAGAAAATTTCATGAATATATTCATGAGATCATTAATAGTTAAATTTAACTTGAAGAGATGTAAACTTTACTTTTGCTGACCCTGATGATAAATATCTAACACAACCACAGATTCTATGCTAGGATACATACTCTTTTAAAGCAGACCAAGATTAAATGTACATGCAAATCATATTTTCTAATTGATGTTTGGCATATTTGTGTTTGGTACTGTTACTTCTCAAGGTGAGTTTTATCCCAGATCAAAGCAATCGGTTCTCAAAGGGCATAACAGACTGAAACTACAGATTGAAAGAATGGAATCAAAATGAAGCATGTAATCAGTCAGATGGACTCATTTTTGCAGTCACCCAACAGTGATCTCACTGAGGCAGAGATAAAAGAAATTGGACTCTCCTGAGATAATAGTACAGTAGCAAGTCAGAATGTGAAACTCCCTTGCAAGAAATTGATCAATTTTTCCAACACTATAAGGGGTAATGGTTCCTATTATTACAGAGGAGAAAACCAAAATACCTAAACAAATCTAAGTTATTCTTTTATTCTTTTATGATGTATTAAAATAAAACAGTTACAGGGTTGAATTCCATGGGGATCGCTATCTTGTAATCTCACACTACAGCTCTTAGATTAAAAGACAAAACATTTAGGACTCCAAATCTGCCAGGATGAATTGGAACTCCAATGCCTCTTCCTAGAAATCAATTAGGGTTCCCCAGTAATCCTATCAGACTTTTAATGCTTATTTGAAAGAAAAGGGGCAGGTTTTTTTAATTAAAGAAAATATATTCTAATTACATAACCAATACACTAAATAAATTGGGAAAAGCTATAAGTAGAGGCAAAAGCATCTAAGTGCCTTAGAAATGCTGCGCTTTCAAGAACAAATACATGCTACTAGACTGTTTTAGACTGATCTTTCAATTAGTCACATCTCAGGCTGAAGAGCATCAAAAATTATCTTTCTATCAGCCCTTCAGTTTGTTCTAAACCTGTTTTTCCTTTTTGATTTTTTTGGGATTTTTGTAGAAGAAATATCAAGAGATTCAGAACTTTCAAAAACAGATCTGGTTCTGCAGGGTGACAAATATATTTTTTCTAACAGCAGAGCTCACCAGTAATACCCAGATCCTCCCGTTTCGTCCTTTGTGCATAATGTGCTCTGAATGTCAATACCTAGGGTTGACCTTCCATTTTTCAAGTCATAGACATATTATAAATATTAAGATTTGAAAGAATACCCCCTTAAGATAATAGTTATAATGTCACCATGAGTAGTGAGTGATGAGTGGAACACAAGTTTTTATATCCATATCTGGTTCCAGAAAGGTATTAGTAATGTCTAATACAAAGCATTATTTCAATTACAATACACTGCAAAACGATGTAAGCTTATGGAATACAGAACAACTGTATGTTTTTCAACATTAACAAAACATTCAGAAAAGTTGCAGACCTATGCTAATAGTAAACAGGGTGGCTGACCAAGATGGTCTAAACTGCTATATAATGGAAATTTTATTCTGCAAATGCAACTCTGTAGAAATATCCTTTCAATAAGACTGTTCATTTTCAACCATGTAGCAGGTAATAGTTAATGAAATATTGATTACATACACAAGTTATTAGTACACTTATTAGAACAATTACCACATTTTATTCTATAAAGTCTTAAAAGCATACTTTTCTCTGGAATTTCTCCTCTCTAGCTATTTTGATTGTTCCTTGCTCTGCAGAGAAAAGGAACGTATTCTAAGTACTGCTTAAATTTTATTACTACTTCTTTAGAAAATTACCTTTGAAGAAGGCTCACCAGCACGGATGACAGGGTGCCTTTTTCTTTGAGAGGTGGCAATTGTCACTTTAATGGATTCTTCTGACATTGTGCACAGTACTAATCAGCAGTTTTGGAGTCTCATTGGCAAGATGCTGTCAACCTATATGGTCTTTGCAACGGCCCACAACTTTATAATAATAATAATAATAATAATAATAATAATAATAATAATAATAATAATAATTTTATTTATATATCACCCTCCTCCTGAAGGACTCGGGGCGATGTACAGCCAATTAAAACATTAGTATACAGTATCAAAGTTAAAATTCATTAAAATTCATTAAATAGTTTTGGCCGAATTTTAAAACCCAAAGTTAAAACCCAATTTAAAATCATTCAATTAGATAGCCCCGCCTGTCGGAACAGTAGGCTCTTAAGGGCACAGCGAAAGACCCGGAGCTCAGAGATGTTACGAATATCCGGGGGCAATTCATTCCAAAGGGCAGAGGCTCCGACAGAGAAGGCTCTCCTCCTGGGTGTCACCAGCCGGCATAACTTGGCCAATGGCACCCTGAGGAGTCCCTCTCTGTGGGAGCGAACTGGTCGGTGGGAGGCTGTTGGTGGCAGAAGGCAGTCCCGTAGATATCTTGGTCCTATGCAATGAAGCACTTTAAAGATGGTAACCAACACCTTGAATTGCACTCGGAAGACCACTGGGAGCCAGTGCAGTTCGCACAGGAGAGGTGTTACATGGGCGTAACGAGGTGCGCCCATAACTACCCACGCGGCCGCATCCTGGACCAGTTGGAGCCTCCGAGTGCTCTTCAAGGGGAGCCCCATGTAGAGAACATTACAGTAGTCTAGACGGGAGGTGACGAGGGCGTGAGTGACTGTGCGCAAGGCATCCCGGTCCAGAAAGGGATGCAACTGGCGGATCAGGTGAACCTGACAGAAAGCCCCCCTGGCTACAGCCATCATGTGCTCTTCTAAAAACAGTCGTGAGTCCAGGAGGATGCCCAGATTGCGAGCCCTATCTGTGTGGGGCAAAGATTCACCCCCAATAGTCAGCAATGGCACCAGCTGACTATACCGGGATGCCGGAAGCCACAGCCACTCGATCTTGGAAGGGTTAAGCTTGAGCCTATTTCTCCCCCTCCAGACCCTCACGGCCTCCAGGCAGCGAGACATCACATCCAGGGCATCATTGGGGTGGTTTGGGGTGGAGATGTACAGCTGGGTGTCATCAGCATACTGGTGGACTCTCACCCCAAAACCACGGATGATCTCACCTAGTGGCTTCACATAAATGTTGAACAGAAGAGGCGAGAAGACCAATCCCTGCGGCACCCCCCAAGCGAGGCGCCTTGAGGTCGATCTCTGCCCCCCCGCCAACGCAAACTGCGAGCAGTTGGAGAGGTAGGAGGAGAACCACCCTAGCATGGTGCCTCCAATTCCTAATCCCCTCAACCGCTGCAATATGATACCATGGTCGGTGGTATCAAAAGCCACTGAGAGATCTAATAGGACCAGGACAGAGGAGCAACCCCTGTCCCGAGCCCTCCGAACCAACGCGACCAATGTTGTTTCTACTTTATAACTTTGTGCTGTTATAAATGTCATTCATTCACTTTCACTTCGAATCTTACCAACAATGCTAAAGACAGATCTTTCTGTTTCTTTCGGTCACTATTCAATGGCTGACAAGGAACAAATGAACATTAAGAAGTAGTGAAACATCAGAACGTAGCCATGCCTGCACTTGAGAAATGGAGGGATGACATGAATGGAATTCTTGAAAACAGTAGGGAAAAATAAGAAGGAAAATGAACAAACAGTCTTTTATTTTGGAATATTAACTTTTAATAATAACTTTAGTGATGATTAAAAAATTGCCAAAAAAACCTGAAAGGACTGCTTCAGGCAGCATTAGGAGTCAAAAACTGACTTGAAGGCACAACTGTACGCATGTACACACACAACTATAGTCCAATTTATTTTGCCAATGTAAGTCTAGCTGAGTGAACAACAAGATGATACAATATCACCTATCCTTTTCTCAGTCTGCCTTGAAGAAGTATTTCGCAAACTAGACTGAGCAAAAGATGGAATAAAAATCAACGGTTCCTATTTAAATCACTTAAGATTTGCAGATGATGTTGTTCTCTTCTCACAAGACCCAGAAGAGACTTAAGAGCTGCACGAAGCAGGAGAACCATTTAGCTTAAAAATAAACTTGAAAAAGAGCCAGGTTATATTTAATAAATTCAACTAAGAAATAATTTTTTAAAAATATCTGGAGAAGAACTAGACATGGTAGACAACTACATATAATTTGGCCAATGGATCCCAATGGAAGATGATACAATAAAGGAAATTGAACCGTGTGTTAAATGTGGTTGGGAGGCATTCGGCAAGCTAAGCATAATTTTCAAGAACAATCTCTCCCTATGCCTGAAGAGAAAAGTTTTTGGTCAGTTGTGCTACCTACTCTAATATATGCCGGTGAACCTCACAATGGATACAAAAGCTATGAGTGGTGCAGGGAGCCATGGAAAGATACATGCTCAGGATTACAAGACAAGATAGAAAAACCTGTACATGGATTACAGAACAAATGATACGATATCATCAAGAGAACAAAAGAATTGAAATGGAAATGGGCTGGTCACATAGCAAGAAGAACTGATGGCAGGTAGACCAAGGCAGTCATAGAATGGATCCCACTTGATAAAGAACATTGGGTACCAGGTTCATACTATCACATATGGTGGACATGCCCAAAGGCAAAATAATACTGGACAAAAATACACACAATTGGAAAAAAATAGCAAAGCAACACATTGCGGCCGCGCGGGTAGTGACGGGAGCAGCATGGCGCTACCACATAACACCGCTCCTGCGCGAGCTGCACTGGCTTCCAGTGGTCTTCCGGGTGCGCTTCAAGGTGTTGGTGATCACCTTTAAAGCGCTCCATGGCATAGGGCCTAGTTATCTCCGAGACCGCCTGCTGTCACCGATGACCTCCCATCGACCCGTGCGCTCCCACAGAGAGGGCCTCCTCAGGGTGCCATCAGCCAAACAATGTAGGCTGGTGACCCCCAGGGGGAGAGCCTTCTCTGTGGGGGCACCCACCCTCTGGAACCAGTTGCCCCCGGAGATTAGGAGAATTCATGACCTCAGTGCCTTCCGCCGTGCCCTAAAAACACATTTTTTCCAACAAGCCGGGCTGGCTTAAGAAGAAATTTTAAATATTTTAAATATTTTAATTGGTTTGTGAGTTTTAAATTTTGTAGCCAAATTTATATATATTTTAATTGTCTTAATATTTATATTTCATGTTTTTATTTCTGGCTGTACACCGCCCTGAGTCCTCAGGGAGAAGGGCGGTATAGAAATTGGAAATAAAATAAATAAAAAATAAATAGATTTAAAGCCAGAAATATTTCTGTTGGGTACTCTACCAGCAAAATATAATAAAGGGAATACATATTTAATTTTACATGTGTTAACTGCAGCTAGAATTGTGTTTGCACAACAATGGAAAAATGAAGAGATCCCTACAGATGAAAACGTTATTAAAAAATATTATAATGTGCAGAAATGGATAGGTTAACATTTAAAATTAAGGAGAAGGAAGAAACTGAATACTTTTTAACATGGGATTTGTTCTATCAATGGCTAACTAATAGAAACAGAAGTTAGAAACTTAAAAGCACAAGAAATTATTAACTACATTGAAGAGTTATTAAAATTGATAAGCAAATATTATGTGATTATCATTGTTATGAATATTATCATTGTTACTATTTTTCAAAAACAACTATACTCAGACAACACACTGTTCATATTATGACATTGAATTTTTATGTTTAATATTTAAAAAAATAATAAAAATTATATAACAATAAAAAGCATCCAGGAAAGGGATCTAAAACAAGATGGATATCAGCAGATATTGTGCGCCCAATTGGCAAAAGACAGCTCAGGACTGTATTGGTTGGAAACACAGAAGAGGCTTTCAACCTGCAGTGGATAGACAATGGATAAAATGATGGTGATGATGAAGTGTAGTTGCTGATATGTACTTTCTTTAGTTGAGTCTTGTTCAACAAGCTGGTTAGTAGGCAAATATTTATTTATTGAAGACTGCTTCTAACACATTTATTGAAGACTGCTTCTACATCCAAATATAGTTTGGATGTTTAGCTGTTAAAACTGTTTTATAGAGATACAGGTAGTCCTCAATTTACAACAGTTCATTTAGTGACCGTTCAAAGTTACAATGGCACTGAAAAAAGTGACCTGACCATTTTTCACAATTATGACTGTTGCAACATCCCTGCGATCATGTGATCAAAATTTAGACATTTGGTAATTGACTCCTATTTATGACTGTTGTAGTGTCCCGGGGTCATGTGATCACCTTTTTGCAATCTTCTGACAAGCAAAGTCAATGGAAAAGCTAGATTCACTTAACAACCATGTCATTAACTTCACAACTACAGTGATTCACTTAACAACTATGGCAAGAAATGTTGTAAAATGGGGCAAAATTTACTTAACAAATGTCTTGCTTAGCAACAGAAATTTTTGGCTCAACTGTAGTCATAAATTGAGGACTACCTGTAGTTATACGGTCTAACTGAATTAAAGGAGCCACAAATAATCATATTGTTGATAACGTAATGCACAAACAGTGTTATACCACTTGCAGTATATCTCAAATATCAAGATCCATTATAGAAACTAAAACAATGTATGGAAAATCTTCCACTAAAGGTGATTCTTGGCAGCTTCCCAAAAAAATTAAGAACAAAATACTATAAAAATATTTACTGTGCAGAGTATAGAGGCTCGTAATGATGGCTCCTGTTAAGAGGGTTTTTTTAAAAAAAAAAATCAAAGCAATAAAAATAATGACTCTATGATAAATATCTAGTGCTTGCAAAGACATTTAGCAGAATATATGGTATAGTCTTAACTGCTGTTTTGCTTCCTAAGCTTTCAATACTATGTAGTCTTCATACAATAAAAGTGAAATAGCATAAAATGGCTACTGGTCACAGCACCTGAAAGCAAGTCTGGGAAAACAGATTACATTTCAATTATACAACGTACTTTAAATATGTCTGGAAGAAAGCAATCTTACAGTGTAATAGAAGCAAGCAAATGGAAACTTCACATTAAAACAATAACAAACAACGAAAACCTGGCACAAAGTCAAACTTCTAATGTGCAGTTATCCAATCTTATCCCAAGCTTGGGGGGAAAACCAGGTCTTCAAAGTTTTACAGAAGGCCAGGGGAACGGAGATCTCCGAAACTTCGGGGCGGGTGGGTTGGCAGAGTGTGCCACAGGACTGCCATGGAAAAGGCACACTTCCTAGCTCCCATCAGATGGCAATATTTAGGAGAAAGGTCTAGAAGCATCTGACCTGATAGGACAGGTAAATGTCTTTAGGGAAAAACAGTCCTGTAGATAGCCTGAATGTTTCCCCCTAAACCTAAATATTCTGCCTATCCTAAATGTTCCCCATATCAAAGTAGAATTCCATGCTACTTCTGATCCAAATCAACTCTGTATTTTCACTGTTTGTTAATTTATTAATGGTTGTTATGGTTAAAGGTCAGCTTTTTGACAAACTCATGAAGAGTCCCATTTGCTGAGAGATGCTACCAGCAATAGTAAATATGTTCAACACCATCCCAGGAGTCTTTGCTTATATATTAATCATGTGCAAAGCTACTTTGTCTCCTTGAAGAAATAAAGCCACTCCAAAGAAAAGAGGGTATAAAGATTTTGTCAGCTGCCATAATAAAAGGATCTTCTGCAAAGTATGAAGGACAGAGAAAGAGAGAAAATGTGTACAATATGGAATTAAACATCCTTTACCCCTCAAAGTAGCTTTTTTCTAAAAGGAAAAGCAAAAAGGCAGGCTTTATTAAGCATCCTGATGAGAAACATTTAATAAAAGAAAAGTAATTCATATGAACCTACCAGATATACATATTTAAAAGACAATAAAACATTTTATATATTGATACATATATTTATATATATATTTTTAATGTTGTAACTTGTGGTGGTGGGCGGCAAACCCATTTTAACGTTGTCACCTTGTGGAGATGGGCGGCAAACAAATTTAATAAAATAATCACATCACACTCATGTCAGAAGCACTGAGGCGCTTCTAGGTTAAAAGGATTAGCCGGTGACACTGCTGTTGCTCAGGGGATGCCCAGTTGAGGGATCCTTTCATGTCCCTGGCACGAGCTGGAGCAAATGATGGGAGCTCACCCTGCCCTACGGGTCTCAAACACTGGCTTGCTACTTGTCAACCCAGGGTCCTAACCAGGCAAGCCACCATGTGTGTATATACCGTATTTTTCAGAGTATAAGACACACCTACCTTTTTTGTTGTTGTTTTTATATATATATTTTAATTTTTTAGACAACCACACATACAAACATACAATGTATTTTCTTTGAACAGAGTATTTGGCTGGTTCACAAATTTAAACAGTGTTTAATCATTTCAATTAAATTTACAATTTCTATATTTTCTTTTTGCCATATTTATTCCTCATCTATTTAAAAAAACAATATTATCCTTCATCCTTCATCCTCATCTCTAATCTTAATCAAATTCAACTTTTCCCTTCTATTCTATATTATACCCCTTCCCTTTCTCATCAATTTTTATATCCATCCTCACATTGGTTAATTATGTAATATTACAATTATTTAATACAAATTCAACATTTTAATATAAATCAATTAGTTATATAACTATATTTTTGTATATTAATCAATATAAATATGAATATTCCAATTATTTCCATGCAATCCAATTTCTTACAAATCAATTAATTATATTTACCAATAATAATAAACCAAATAATTTCCCCCATATATTCCTCCAAACCACAACTTAACCATTTCTGCTTTCAACACAATATACAATTAATAGTATCTCAATTATTACAATTCCCTAGTTAAATAGAGCTTTCCCCTTATGTTACTCATTTTCGCATCTTAAACTCTCCCAATAACCCAAAGTTTTGCCCATATAATCCTCCAAATCACAACTTAATCTTTTGTGAAAAAATCATTTCACAATATATAATTAAAAATATTTCAATCATTACAATTTCCCTAATTAAATTTAAAAATGTTCTAGCTGTTATCCAAGCTACAACTTAATCCTTTTTACTTTCACCACCATATACCATTAAAGGTATTTCAATTGTTACAGTTTATGCTTATTCATATTTCTAAAAAAAAATAAAAAAATAAAAATTTATCATTGTCTAGATTTCAAAAATACAAAGACAAATATTCCAATTATTATTCATTTCATTTTTACAATCATGATTCTCCATTTATTTCTTATTACTAATCTTATTTCAATTCTAAATATGTATAACATCTTTTTCATTTCTTTTTTCTCCCTTCCCATTTTTATTTTTGCCTTTTTCTTTCTCCTTTTTTTCTTTTGTGTTTTAAAATCTTGAACTCTCCTCTTTTGCCCTAATTTCCCATTGTTTGCACCTACCTTTTTTGGTGAGGAAAAAGAAGAAAAAGAAATCTCCCTCTGCCTCTGCCTAATTTTGCCTCGTTGCAGCAAACAGCCTGCTTTACTTTCAGTTTCATTTTCAGCATAGCTTGATTAGCACAAGAGGAAAAAAAATCTGCTTCAGCCTTGCAGCAAGCAGCAGAGCCCTGCACAAAACAGCTGAGAGCAAATCAGCTGAGAGTCGGGAGGCCGATCTAATCAACTTGTGCTAATTAGCCTGTGCTGAAGCTGAAAGGAGCTGTTTTTTCTTACTGTTTGCTTGCAAGGAGGTAACTGATGCAAGGCCCAGGCCAAAGGGTGGGGACCTGTGGGTGGGTGGGGTACATTCTGTGTATAAGAGGCACCTAAATTTTCACCCCCTTTTAGGGGGGAAAAAGATGTGTCTTATACTCCAAAAAATACGGTGTATGTATGTATATACAGTCATGGCCGTAAATGTTGGCACCCCTGAAATTTTTCCAGAAAATGAAGTATTTCTCACAGAAAAGTGAGAAAACACATGTTTTGCTATACACATGTTTATTCCCTTTGTGTGTATTGGAACAAAACCAAAAAAGGAAGGAAATAAAGTAAATTGGACATAATGTCACACAAAACTCCAAAAATGGGCTGGACAAAATCATTGGCACCCTTTACTTAATATTTGGTTGCACACCCTTTGGAATAAATAACTAAAATCAGTCGCTTCTGATAACCATCAGTAAGTTTCTTACACCTCTCACCCAGAATTTTGGACCACTCTTCCTTTGCAAACTGCTCCAGGTCTCTCTTATTGGAAGGGCGCCTCTTCCCAACAACAATTTTAAGATCTCTCCACAGGTGTTCAATGGGATTGAGATCTGGACTCATTGCTGGCCACTTCAGAACTCTCCAGCGCTTTGTTGCCATCCATTTCTGGGTGCTTTTTGACGTATGTTTGGGGTCATTGTGCTGGAAGACCCAAGATCTCTGACGCAAACCCAGCTTTCTGACACTGGGCTCTACAGTGCGACCCAAAATCCGTTGGTAATCCTCAGATTTCATGATGCCTTGCACACATTCAAGGCACCCAGTGCCAGAGGCGGCAAAACAACCTCAAAACATCAGTGAACCTCCACCATATTTCACTGTAGGTACTGTGTTCTTTTCTTTGTAGGGCTCATTCCGTTTGCGGTAAACAGTAGAATGATGTGCTTTACCAAAAAGCTCTGTCTTGGTCTCATCTGTCCACAAGACGTTTGCCCAGAAGGATTTTGGCTTACTCAAGTACATGTTGGCAAACTGTAGTCTTGCTTTTTTATGTCTCTGTGTCAGCAGTGGGGTCCTCCTGGGTCTCCTGCCATAGCGTTTCATTTCATTTAAATGTCGACGGATAGTTCGCGCTGACACTGATGCTCCCTGAGCCTGCAGGACAGCTTGAATTGCTTTGGAACTTGTTTGGGGCTGCTTATCCACCATCCGGACTATCCTGCGTTGGCACCTTTCATCAATTTGTCTCTTCCGTCCATGCCCAGGGAAATTAGCTACAGTGCCATGGGTTGCAAACTTCTTGATAATGTTGCGCACTGTGGACAAAGGCAAATCTAGATTTCTGGAGATGGACATGTAACCTTGAGATTGGTGATATTTTTCCACAATTTTGGTTCTCACGTCCTCAGACAGTTCTCTTCTCCTCTTTCTGTTGTCCATGCTTAGTGTGGCACACACAGACACACAATGCAAAGACTAAGTGAACTTCTCTCCTTTTTATCTGCTTTCAGGTGTGAGTGTTATATTGCCCACACCTGTTACTTGCCCCAGGTGAGCTTAAAGGAGCATCACATGCTTGAAACAATCTTATTTATCCACAATTTTGAAAGGGTGCCAATGATTTTGTCCAGCCCATTTTTGGAGTTTTGTGTGACATTATGTCCAATTTGCTTTTTTTCCTTCCTTTTTTGGTTTTGTTCCAATACACACAAAGGGAATAAACATGTGTATAGCAAAACATGTGTTACCGCAATACTTTTCTGTGAGAAATACTTCATTTTCTGGAAAAATTTCAGGGGTGCCAACATTTACGGCCATGACTACATGTATGTATGTATGTATGTATGTATGTATGTATGTATATATATATATATATATATATATATATATATATATATATATATACTGTATAAAGCAGATTTCGCAAACTCCACAAAGTATTAAAGTGAGGGGGGAAAGGGATGTTTTACATTGAAAAACTAGTGTTTCTCAACTTTGGCAATTGTAAGATGTGTGGATTTTAGGTCACAGAATTCTCCTGCCACACGGGGAAATACTGGACTAGACCATGAGCTTTTATTTGCTAAAGTGAAATATCCAATTTGTAAATTAAAGATTTTGGTGTCCATAGCAAACCAGGCAGTGTGACCAACTCCTGAAGGAAGCAGTTATTTCAGAGTAAACAAAATTGCTTCAGACTTTGTGACATCCAGTGTAATCTGAGGAAGCCATTAATTTATCAAGCCATGATGTTTTAAGGATTGTCTCAATCAAAAGGAAACAAACCGAATCCTCTGTTCCAGACTGAATTTATTTTTTAATCAATCCCTTTCTTGTTCAGTGAGGTCTTAATGTTGCCTCCAAAGGGGAATATGAAATAATAAGAACATTTGTTTTGACAGTTACAACTGTTTCTTTAGATTCTAAAGAGAATACTAACTTGTAAAAGATTCTGATTTCCCATGCTGCCCTTCAGTGAAATGCCACCATAAAAAATGTAAATTGAATAAAGCTTTGTTACCACTCTCGGCCTCCAGTCTCCTACCAGTAAATATCACTGCTGTCACTACAGACTATTCAGAGAAGGTAATTTGTTTTCCATTGGAGGCTATTAAAAAACCCACATTCATTCATCTCCCTAGATTGTATAAATTAAACCCTTCTGGACCATTATTTCTGTTTGGCTTTTAGCCACAGACACATCAACTTATTTCCTTATTTGTCATGCTTCCCTATTTAGTATATAGGAAAAAATATTTTAAGTAGTTAATTTCAAGTTTGTTTTCTGGCATCTCTAATTCCAAAAGGAAAAAAGATAAACATTTCTCTTCCCTGTCCAATTGTTTCTGACTCTAGAGACATCTCATAACCTTCATTTCCATTTCCTAGCTGGGGGAGCCACCGTTGTCCGAAGACAATTCTCTGGTCAGGTGGCCAGTATGACTATATGGCAAGGCGCATCGAACACTGTTACCTTCCTATTGAAGTGGTATGTATTTATCTGTACTTGCATTTACATGCTTTCAAATTGCTCGGTTGGCAAGAGCTGGAGCAATGGGGCGCTCATCCCGTCATGCAGCATTTGGGTCTTGAACCCAGGCTGTCAGCTTTCCAGATGACAAACTCGGCATCTTTAACTGCTGAACCATCGTGCAACCCTAACCCTTTCTCATTCCAAATATGAAAATAATTACTACATTACCAGTAGTGGTGGGCTACTACCGGTTCACCTCGGTTCGGGCGAACTGGTAGCAGCAGCGGTGGAAGGCTCCGCCCACCCATCCGGATGTCATCAAATACAATCTACGCATGCACAGAAGTGTGGGCGAACTGGTAGCAAAGGTAAGTGAAACCCACCCCTGATTACCAGATGTACATATCTGTCAGCCTGACAAACTGAAAACTCTATTTTGGGGGTGGGATTGGAAAGTTTATGAAAGCAAAGCAAAAATAATTAAATACTTTGCCTTGCTTTCATAAGCTTCTCAGTCCCAACCAACATGGGTAGAAAAATACATTACCTATTTGGAAGATTCAAGTATTCAGGTACTAGTGATTGACTGGGATGGTTTTTATTCCCTCACAAACTTTAGGTCAACCATTTGATATTGCCATTTATTGTGTACAATAACATTCTCTAAGGAAGGAAGAAAAGTGTTCAGGCTCTCCTGTGACCTTCATTCTCAGGGTGAATTTTAATCAAGGTCTTGCTACTATAGTTCTAATCCAGCACTAAGAACAAAGATGCAGAACCAAGAAACATCTATACATACTCATCCTACTTTCCTGTTTCCTTTCCTCATCTGTTCTTCTTGTTGAAAGTGTAGCAAACATATCCCCAACATTCTGAATCTTAGATCCAGCTATTTTAAAGCATTAATCCCAGCACCTGTTCAAGGAGCTCATTCCTTGAACACCATAATAAAGGGCCAAAGCACTAGGAAACAAAAGAGTAAAACAGATACGCTTTGAAGAAAGATGTAAACCAAAATAAAATGTGAAAGATAAAAGGTTCTATATGTCTTTCATAACTGTACATTTTACTAACAGCTAGAATACATCAACTGGCATAACTCCTCTGATCCAATGTGACAAGCCTCCATGCCAGATTTTCAATAATTTGTTAAAAATATAAGTAGAATAATGCCTGTCTATGTTAAAATTGTCTCACATTTTCTCATTGTGTGAAAAAACAAGTGTTGAAGCTTTAAGAGTTGTGTTCATTTTAATGAATGAATGATTTCCAAACTGAATACGTCCATCTCTCTCATCTCTAGGGAGTTGTTCTAGCTATCAGACATGAAGAAGATAGAACAAAGCTATATAATCTTCACACATGGACAAACTATGGAAAAAAGTGATGAGCACAGGATTCATAGGGCAGGGCTTCTGCTAAACACCAAACTGAGAAACAAGGATAGTTCTTCAGAGAACACTGATTTAATGAATAAGTCTGTGTCCCATTACAAAATAACTGGAAAAAAATTGGACAGAAAATGTATATTTTACCAGTTGCGGAAAAGTAAAATATTTTTCTTGTTCAAACAGATCCTAATCCAGTCTCTAAGGGGCAGCAAGCAAAACTCAACAAGATTTCTCACAGTGGTGGGATTCTACCAGTTTGCACCGGTTTAGTAGAACTGGTTGTTAAGTAGTTAAGCAATTCTGAGAACCGGTTGTTAGAAAAAATCTCCTTTTGTTTTTTTCCACTTTATAGGGTTAATCCTGTAAGGAATTTTTGTTTCCTAGCCTAATCTTTATTGCCCTGCTTACAGAAACTGCCTCTCCTTTAACCCTTATTACATTCTTGGCAGTACGCCTACACTTACTGTCGCTTCCAGAGCTTCTCGGAGGGGTTTTTTTTTTTTTGCTTGACTTTCTTAAAGGGGAAGGGTTGGTTTAAGCTTTTTACACCGCTGTTGGGAGGAAATACTCCCCTGTTGGAGTTCTTCCAGATGATTAGCACTTTGAAGAAATAATTGAATAACAAAGCAGAAGCTTTTAATGACAAAGAACCAAGATGAGTGACATTCAGCAGGGCTTATTGGCTAGCTAGAAAGATTGACATTCAAACGTGAGTTTATATACCCTTTCTGACATTTGGTCTAAAACTGGTTTTTGGTGAAGTTTAATTCTGTGTTTAGTGATGAGATAATTTTCCCTATTCAGCTTGGTTTGGAAGGAAAAATGTTAATCTCTGTTCCTGAAAAGAAGCAGCTTCGGAAATCTGACTAGTTCCTGTGTCTATTTGTTCTGGTAATTGGTTTAACAAGCAACAGATACTCTGTTTGCTCCTTTGCTACATTGCTTTAGCAGAGCTTAAATGACCTCTCTGCTAAAGGGATTCACTTTATGAGCAAGAATTAGTTGCTGATAGTTATCATTGTATTTTAACTATTTTAATTCCTCAAGATGCTCTGGCACCCTGCCTGATTTGTAACTCCAGTTTGCAGGTATTTCTATATCTAGATTCTACTAATCTAATGATTGGTATTTAGGGTAGCTTTTTGCAAGCAAAGTAGCTTTTTGTATTTTTGTACAGGTAATTCTTGACTTACAACAGTTACAATGGCACTGAAAAAAGTGACTTATGACCGTTTTTCACACTTATGACCATTGCAGCAAACTGTCATTAGGGCAAAGAAGTAATGCCACATGACCACCTGGCCACACCCACCCGGTCACATGAAGCACTGCAGTTGTGAAATGAGTGACACGGTTGTTAAGAATGCTGCAACGGGCATAAATGATGAGCGGTCATAAGTGCAAGGAACGGTCAGAAATCACTTCTTTCAGCCCTCTGGATAGTGACTGGGCGGGCGTGGCTAGATGGTCATATGACCGGGTGGCCATGGCTATGTGCATAGAGACTACTCAGAGGGTTGAAAAAGTGATTTCTGACAGGTCCTCGCACTTTTGATGGGTCCTCGCACTTATGACTGTCCTCACATTTTACGTTTTGTGCCCTATTTTGTCACCGTGGTGAAGAGAAGCAGTTGTGAAATGAGTGACATGGTTGTTAAGAATGCTGCAACAGGCATAAATGTGAGGATGATCATAAGTGTGAGGACCGGTCAAAAGTGCGAGGACTGATCAGAAATGACTTTTTTCAGCCCTCTGAGTAGTCCCTATGCTAAGGTGACCAGATTTTAACATTGGTAAAGAGGGACACCATTGACCGGGGGGAGAGGGGAGCTTAATTAAAAATTTGGTATATATGGAGCAACAAAAATTTTCATAGAACGCAAAAATAGTACTGTAATATATTTTTTAAAATTTCAACATAAGTACAATTTACAAATATAATAAATAAATAAAAAATATGTATAGTATTATTTTATTCTATAGGGACTACTCAGAGGGCTGAAAAAAAGTCATTTCTGATAGGTCCTCGCACTTTTGACTGGTCCTCACACTTATGACCATCCTCACATTTATGCCCGTGCATTCTTAACAACCATGTTACTCATTTCACAGCTGCTTCTCTTCACCATGGTGATAAGATAGGGCAAAAACATAAAATGTGAGGACAGTCGTAAGTTCGAGGACTGCTCCAAAGTACAAGGACCAGTCAAAAATAACTTTTTCAGCCCTCTGAGTAGTCCATGTGCACAAAAGGACTACCCAGAGGCCTGAAAAAAGTGATTTCTGACAGGTCCTCGCACTTTTGACCAGTCTTCGCAGTTATGACTGGTCCTCACACTTATGACCATCCTCACATTTATGGCCCTGCATTCTTAACAAACGTGTCACTCATTTCATAACTGCTTCTCTTCACCATGGTAAAATGTGAGGACAGTCATAAGTTCGAGGACTGGTCAAAAGTGCGAGGACCAATCAAAAATAACTTTTTCAGCCCTCTGAGTAGAAAAGAGAGAGGTGGTAGGTTTGAGGAGAAAGATTGCTGTACAATAAAAAAGATGAAAGGGAAGAAAACCAACCCCAAACAAATATAAAGATATTAAGATAAAGAATGAATTGTTAAACTTTAAAGAATAAAAGAGAACAAATATGAATAAATAGCAATAATTAGAAACACACATACAAACATACAATGTATTTTCTTTGAACAGAGTATTTGGCTGTTCACAAATTTAAACAGTGTTTAGTCATTTCAATTAAATTTACAATTTCTGTATTTCCTTTTTGCCATATTTATTCCTCATCTATTTTTTAAAAAAACCAATATTACCCTTCATCCTCATCTCTAATCTTAATCAAATTCAATTTTTCCCTTCTATTCTATATTATACCCCTTCCCATTGTCATCTGTTTTTATATCCATCCTCACATTGGTTAATTATGTAATATTACAGTTGTTCAATACAAATTCAACATTTTAATATAAATCAATTAGTTATATAACATTCTTTTTTGTATATTAATCGGTATGAACATGAATATTCCAATTATTTCCATGCAATTCAATTTCTTACAAATCAATTAATTATGTTTACCAATAATAATAAACCAAATAATTTCTCCCATATATTCTTCCAAGCCACAACTTAACCATTTCTGCTTTCAACACAATATACAATTAATAGTATCTCAATTATTACAATTCCCTAGTTAAATAGAGCTTTTTTTTTCTTTTGTGTTTTAAAATCTTGAACTCTCCTCTTTTGCCATTTGCCATAAATTTCCCATTGTTTGCACCTACCTTTTTTGATGAGGAAAAAGAAAAGAAATCTGCCTTTCCAACGTTGCAAGCAAACAGCAAAGCCAACAACCTGCTTTAGTTTCAGTTTCGTTTTCAGCTTGAATTGCACAAGGAGAAAAAAAAATGTGCTCCAGCAGTACTCTTTACACTCTTTGCCAAAACAGCTGAGAGCCGGGAGGCCGATCTAATCAATTTATGGTAATTAACCTATGCTGAATGGGGCTGCTTTTTCTATTTTTGCAGGCACCAGTCTACTCATTTGTTTTCTTTTAACACTGATCAGCTGTAGGGCGGCCCTTTGAAGCCCCGTGGCAAGAATTTAAACAGTTTTTTTTCCCCTCTAGGCATTAGCTGGGACTCAGGAAGCAGCAATAGATTGGGAGTGGGCGGGGTAAGCAAACCTGTTCTCCCGCCAATCGGGACTTTTTTAAAATGCTGCGGGACGCGGGACAAATTGTTGAAAATCGGGACTGTCCCGCCAAAAGCAGGACGTCCAGTCACCTTACCCTATGCACATAGCCACTCCCACCCAGTCACATGATCACCAAACCATGCTGCCCAGTCACATGACACCAAGCCATGCCCCAAATAAGCCACGCCCACAGAACCGGTTGTTAAAAAAATTGAATCTCACCACTGGTTTTTCACAATCGATATTGGGTTGGGATACAGGCATGTGAAAAAGCAATGCTATCTGTGGCTCCTTCACATTACCATAATTTCCTATATATCTATCTTAGCTGCACATGTTAGATTCTAACAGTTAGAATAACAAAAGGAGGATGTTGCTAACTGATAATTCTAGGAATAATTCCTTATTCTTTTTTTCCAATAATTGAAACAACCTTTGATATATACCGTAGATAATGACTTCATTCCAGAAGTTTATCAGCCTAATACTAGAAGCAGTGAGATTGTTTAGTCCAAATATTAAAAGAGAATCCTTGTTTTAAGAAAGCAGCCGATTCACTGTTTTTAATTTAAAAACATTATTTAAAATGTTTTCACTAGGTACAGTAGCTAATATAAAGGCTCATGTAAAATGAACACACGCATGAGTGCGCGCGCACACAGAAATACACTAGAGAAAAAGGTTTCACTTACTTCATAGTAACTTCGAACTGCATTGCAAAAAGCTTCATCAGCCACAATCTGTGTCTCTCCATTTAGAAATGCCTGGAACCGCTCCTTCACCACTTGTAGTTGCTGTTTGTTCAGCTGAAAGAAGAAGAAGAATGTTAGCAAATTCACACATTTCTCTTTATTCCTATTTATTTATTTATTTTATTTTATTTATAAAATGTATTGCCTTGTCCCCCATGTCTGGGCGGCTTACAGCTAAAACATAAAAAGTTTAAACCAAATATTAAAACCCAAGGCACATGGGGAGAGCGGGGGTGGATTGGGGACGGAGGTGGGATCTGTTATTACTCAATCAACCACCTCCACTGCACTGTTCCCCCACTGGGGTCTCAAGCCGACAGGCACGTCTTTAGGCCCTCATGAAAACATAGGAGGGTTGGGCCCAACCTCACATTTGGGGGGGGGGATGTTCAAGATGGCAGGAGTAACAGCAGAGAAGGCCCTCCTCCTGGACTCTACCAGCCAGAATAATTAGGCTGATGGGTCCCACAGCATGCTGGTCCTAGTGGTATGGGCCAACCCCAATGGGGTGAGATGATCCCTCAAGTAACCTGAGCCCATGCCGTGAAGGACTTTAAAGGTGATCACAAACACCTTGAATTGCATCCGGAAGCAGAGTGATAACCAATGCTGCTCACAGAGCAGTGGTGTTATAGGGGCCATTCTTGGAGCCCCCCAAACTACCCAAGCTGCTGCACTCTGCACCAGCTGTAGTTTTTGAATGTTTTTCAAGGGTAGTCCCATGTAGAGTGCATTACAGTAATACATTTATGAGATGACTAGGGACTGAACAACTGAGCACAGGGAATCCTGGTCCAGGAAAGGCTGCAATTGGCACATAACACAAAGTTGTGCAAAGGCTCTGCTCACCGTGACTGCCACCTGTTCTTCGAACAGAAGTCACAAGTCCAGAAGAATCCCCAACTTGCAAACCGGGTCTTTCTGGGGCAGTGCCATCCCATCCAGAGTCAAAGATAAAGTTCTGGATCTCAGAGCCCTGTGTACTCCAGCCATTCGGTCTTACCAGGATTCAGTCAAAGCCTGTTGTCCCCCATCCAGGCCCCCACAGTCTCCAGGTACTGCAAAAGGACAGCCACAGCATCACTTGGGTCACCAAGAGTGAAAATATAGAGTTGAGTGTCATCAGCATATAATATATAGCTCAACCCATGGTGACGGATGATCTCATACAGTGGTTTCATACAGATGTTGAAAAGGAGTGGAGAAAGTACCAAGCCTGGCGGTACACCACAGAATAGCAGCCTCGGGCTGGAACTGTCATTCCCTATCAATACTGATTGGTAGCTGCCAGAGAGAAAGGAACCTAATCAGCCCAGAACTGTGCCACCCAGCCCCAGCCCCAGCCCCAGCCCCAGCCCCAGCCCCAGTAGCCTGCCCAAAAGGATACCATGGTTGATGGTATCGAAAGCCACTAAGAGGTCAAGGAGAGCAAGGATGGTTGCACTACCCCCATCTCGCTCTCACCAGAGATCACTGATAAGCGCAACCAATGCCGTTTTCGTCCCATAATCAGGTCTGAATCCAGGCTGAAAAGGGTCCAGATAATATGTTTCATTTATGACCCTCTGCAGCTGCCAGACCACCGCCTTTATAAAATTGCAATAAAATTTTCCAAGTTTGCTCTTTTATTGTTTGTTTAATGTTTTATTTGTCAAACAAAAATTACAAATTCGAGCAAGCAAAATGAAAAAAATTTAAATGTGACACCAACAATAGACACATTAGTTCACTTACGCACACCCGCTTAAGGACCTCTTAAATATGGGGTGAGGTTTACAGAGGTTAAGTTAGACTTAAAACTATGAAAGTTACTGGCTGAGAAAACTGAATAGGGTCAAATATTCCAAACTTTGACAATTCTATTACCAAAAGAGAATTTTTTTTACAATCAATCTTCATTCACATTACAAGTATTCCTCAATTTACGACTATTTGTTCAGTGACCAAAATCAGAATGGGCTGATGAAAGGTCAGATATATGGCCATCCCAGCAACCCCATGGTCATGTCATTAAAATCTGGCTGTTTGGTAACCGGCTTACACTTATGACTGGTGGAAGCACCCACAATCATGTGATCACTATTTGTGACCTACCCTGCTGGTTTCCCCCATAAAATCAATAGGAAAGCTGGCAGCAAAGGTTGCAAGTGGCTAGGACAGGTCTCCAAAGCTAAGTGATGCAATTTTAAAGTATAATCACATTGCTTAGCAATGGCAATACCCATAGTTCTGGTTGCTGTTGTTAACTGAATCCCATGGTTGTTAAGGAAGGCAACTTCCTGCTGGCTTCCTACAACCAAGTTACAAGACCCAGAGGGCCAGAAGGTAGGAAAGCAGGTGCTGCTGAGAGGAGGACACAAGGTGGTATGTGAAGATGCGAGGAAGGGACGGTGAGGGTTGGGGAAGGTTGCATAGGGATGCAGAAGGTGTGAGGGACATGTGATGAGGTTTGGGCGGGGTACATGGGGATACGTGAATGGCCAGCACAGCGCAAATGTAAAGGGATTAGGGGAGGATGTTCAGGTGGGTAGCTCTTCAAGGGCATATATAGCTAGAGAGCTAAAAGAAAACCTATCCTTTTTTCCCCCTTCTACGGTCGTCATCTATGACAGAGAGACTTTTGACTCTTCAGAACAGATATGGGGCACCTATGGCCTATAAAAAGAATAAAGAACTTGATTTATTCATTTGATCTATATCAATGGCAGCAGGTCATCCAGAAGTGAGAAACCATATAATTTTCAATGGTTTTAGGAATAATTTTATGGTTGGGGGTCACCACAACATGAGGAACTGTATTAAAGAGTCGCGGCATTAGGAAGGTTGAGACCCACTGGTCTAGATACTAAGATAGAAGAGTTTGTATGGTGAAGGTATTGTTTTCTGTTCGGTAAAATGGGAACTAAAATTAAAATATCATGGTTATAATCAGGCACTGTATTATATTTTTTACACCAATCCCTATTGTTGTTGTTAGTTGTGAAGTTGTGTCCGACCCATCACGACCCCATGGACAACGTTCCTCCAGGCCTTCCTGTCCTCTACCATTCCCTGGAATCCCTATTATAAACAGGATAATGTATGTTTTATTTGCTGCACGGAATCTACAATTTCACTGCATAAATGTTTCATTACAATGCTACAAGTTCATTGAATAAATATTTCCAAGTTTCTTGAACCAGATGGCCCAAAGAAACTGCTGCTAAAATGGCAGCAAAATTTTTAATCAGTTTATAATTTTGGGGGGGGGGGGGGTGTCTGTCATCTTGGACCTGGTCATTAAAATATTTTTCTGACGTTTAGCGCATCAGAAATAAACCATGACAAATAAATGCTAAACCTTCCGTCCATTTCCTCTAAAATGTGAATAACTCAGATTAAGCAAGGAAAATATTTCTCTTTCGAAAATCAAACAGCACTGTTTGCTGATGGAAATTCATTACTGTTTGTCACACTCATATTACCGGTATGTTAAACAGATTCATTGTTCCCAGAAATGCTTTATGATTAGATATTGTCACCTGTTTGGCTTACCTATTAGCTTAATCATTTACTTTTTCACATTAAAATCTTAAGAACTAGCTACAGCATTGGCCTTTTCCATCCAGTAGTGTAGGCAACAAAACAATCCATGTTGACTGTTAAACAATTTTATCAAACAATCATTTGTTGCTTTTATTCATCTTCTAAAATATAGAACAATATTTCTCACTTTGGCAACTTTAAGATGTGTGGAGTTGAACTCCCAGGATTCTCTGCCAGTCGTGCACTTTAAATTACTCAAAATTATGAAATTAAAAACCTACAAAAATTTTATATGCTAAAACACTGTTTTTCAAACTTGGCAACTTTAAGATGTGTCAGTTTTAACTCTCAGACTTGAAAATGGAGTTGAAGTCCATACATTCTAAAGTTGCTAAACCTGAAAAACACTACTAAAGTACTGCTCTATATTGGAGACATATCTACTAATTTTTATTTTACTCCAGGAGAAAACCAGGAGCTAAATATATATTTTATTGCATAAATCAGTCTATAAATCTTTGCAGTTTCTTCAGATACATCTTTTTTTAAAATAAACAAGCAAGCAAACAAACAATACAATTCCCTCCATAGGCCTATTCAAATATTGCTGCCAAATTATAATTTTTAGTGTGACAGAAGGTGAAACAATTAAATTTACTGTGATTAATATTAACTATATTTAATCCATTCAATATATGCTTAATTAATCAAAATTATATCTTCCAGTAAGCTTACTTTGTACTGTGAAGCCAAATGCATCCCTTAGCCCCCCAAACAATTGTGTATCTCTGTGTTTCCACAGAAGGGCCTGTCACATGCAATTTTTCCTTCAATGAAAAAAAAAGCTCCCTCAGGCGGAGCTAAATACCTCATGGCTTACATGGGCACATTTCTGCAGCTTTCTTGGCATAATTCAGAAGTCATTTTCTACTGCCTTTGTCATGGATGTGGTTTTTTGTTTGTTTCTTCCCACATAGTCCCCATTCAAGGACTAACAAGGGCTGACTCTGCGTAGCCAAGGTTTGCTACATGTTTTAAAGGACCTATCCAATGTGAAATCCATTAAATTTTAGTTGGCATAGCAGTAAGCAGTTTATGAACGTATGCCCACAGATTCTTCAGATCGTATTAGCCGAGCCCTTCCCCGCACACACATAAACTGAGCACTTTTCCTCTGCAGCTGAAAATACAAGCTCTCATAAATGGAGGAGAAGAGGCTTTAGATAGATTCCACCAAAATTTTAAAAATCTCATTGCTGAAATGGATACATCTATTTGCTGAATAGCTTGCAGAACACCTGGCCATCTGCAAAGAAAAGGACTCTAATTATTGTTAAAACTGCTCTTCTGTAACCAATGAAAATGAGACATAATCCTTCCCACAGGGGCTGTTTTATAAATTGGCATTTAGGTCTCAGAATCAGCTCTGTCACTTAATTTCTTGATCAAATTCTTCTAGGTTTTCTAGGCCTGGCTCCAGTAAAATGGGTTCTCAAGCAGAACATTGTAAGTTCGCAAAAGCACTTTGGAACTCAAATCCCACCTCTGCATTGTCATTCAGTTCTTCAACATGATATTACTTTTAATCTGGAGATCAGATTAGTGATTAGGATGTGCCATTGACTGGGTGGTGATTTCTATGCCATATTATTTTTCCACTAGCCCATTTCTAATCCGATTCTTCTATGTAATGAATAGGAAAACTATAGAGAAATAACCAATGATGCATGCAGGACCAATCAGCTTATATAGACTGAAAAAATGTATGCTTGTTCATGAACTCTTTGCAGCATACTAAAAAACTTGTTTTCCAGGTTTTAACAGTTTTATTATCTTATAAGATACAAAAATATAAAATCAAATAGTAGGAAACAAAAGAGAGGGAAAGGGGAAGAGAGAAGTGTAGAGAAGAAGGAAAAAAAGAGGAAAAAAGCCATTAACTTCCGACTCCCTCTCGTGCAGTAGAATAAGGCATTAACATCAAACCTCAATTTTTTACTTTTCCATAATAGTATAAACTAGCCATTTCTACATACAACAAATTATCTATTCAGTATTCTACCTAATCATATTCACTTTAAGAATTTTCTGTATTCGAGTATGAATCCTACTCCAATATTTCTTTGCTTTAACACATGTCCACCATAAATGGAAAAGATCCTTTCTTTACATTTACATTTTCAACGTTCATTGAAATACCTTTATACATTCTGGATAACTTGTCTGATGTTAACTACCAGCGATACATCATTTTATAGAAATTTTCTTTTAAATAATAATTTAATGTAAAATTTAAACCATCCACATATTCTTCCATTGTTCAAGCAACACATTATATACAAAATTCCTTGCCCACTGAATCATACAATGCTTTACACATTCACTTTCCAAATTCAACGTCAATAACATTTTATAAACCTTAGCAATAATATCATCACTACCACACAGTAGGATTTCCAATTCATTTTTAGCAATGTCAAACCCATAATTCTTTTAACCTAATTTAAATCTTTCTTTCAATTGCAAGTACGTAAACCAATGGCAGACGCGACCTTTGAATTCTAACTCTTCCTTAGACTTGAGGGTGGGGTCATCAAAATTAAAAGATGTTATTTTACTATAGGTCCACCAGTCTGGTTTTGCCAGCATTTCTTTTCTGAAAAAGGCTTCCTGGGGGGGACTCCCAAAAAGGCATCTTTGTAGAAAACTTTGTTTAAAAAAAACTTTTTTTAATTATAAATTTCAGGTCTCAAAAGCATATTTAAAAAAAATAAAATCAGAAGCATAGCCCTTGTTTTTTTCATCCACTACGTAACATGAACAGAAATTAAAGGGTAAGAAGAAATGTTATATGAAGCTTCTATATAAAATGTTAGTAATAGGTAGGGCTCAATTTACAACCACAATTGGAACAAGACTTTCCCTTGTTAAGAAAGGTGGCTGTGTCTGATTTCATGTGCTTTTTTGCCATTGTTAAGCAAATCCGGCTTCCCCAATTGACTTTGCTTGTCAGAACACAATTTAGAACAAGGGTGTCAAACTTGATCATGTCATGGGGCTGGATCGTGTCATATTGTGACATTTTTTGTGTTTGTGAAGCCAGGGGGGGGGGAGCGTGGCCTGCACAGGACATATCCGGCCCGCAGGCCGCCAATTTGACAGGCCTGGTTTAGATGGCTGCAAATGGCAATCACATGACCCAGGATGCTGCAAGCATTTAAAATACATGCCAATTGCCAAACACCCAAATTTTGTTCATGTGACCCTGGGGATGCTGAAACCAGTGGTGGGCTGCTCCAGGTTCAGCCTGTTTCAGGCGAGCCAGTAGTGGTGATGATGTGATGTCAGTGAACTGGTTCTCTATAACTGAGTTGCGCCCTCCCGCCTGCCCCCGCTTTATACCTACCTTTATTTGTCGTTTTTTAGCCCAGCTGATAGGCGTGGCAGAGTGTATTGCTGCGCCTCAGCTGGGCAGAAAACTAATGCGTTGCACGGAATGCAAGTTTGGCATGCACAAAGACAACCGGTGGTAACACCGGTTGGAACCCACCACTGGCTGAAATAGTCATAAGTGTAAAGAGTCACTTTTTTCAATGCTATTGTAACTTCAAACAGTTGCTAAATGAACAGTTGTAAATTGAGGGCTACCTGTATGCATAATAATATGGGGCTTGGGGTATGACTGGGGGAAATCAGTTTCACGGTTCTGTTAGCCATGTCCATTCATGCATACTAAATATATAAAACACCATTATTAGTTAGAAAAATGTAACTTATTGCAGCCCTTCTATGCCTTAAAGGGAATTAGATTTAAACAGCTGAGTCAGTCCACAGGAATGTAGCCTTGTTCCTTGATATTATGATCCTGTCTGTGCACTGAATACACAATAGGAATGAATATTGCAAACAAAACAAAGTTAGATGCCTACCAGCTGAAACATGATTTAGCTTCATCCAAACTATAAGTAGAGCTGTCTCATGAATTGACCAGATGACAATTTTATAAGCAGCCTTAAAATGCTAAGACACAAAAACATAGCTCAAACAATTAAGATCACTGAAGTAACCCATTGGATGAAACTAAGCACACATAAAACTACACAGCACAGGCTAACAGCCTTAATGAACAGTAAAAGCTTCATCCAATGATTTCCTTTCTATTGCTGAAGGTTAGCCGTAGGAATCACCAAGGACGTCTAAAATATATCATTATTGGTGGCTACTTGGGGACTGTTGAAACATTTTTTTATATCAGCAAGGAAGTGTAGATTGGGGCAGAAGCCAGAGTTGGGAACATAATAGCTATTGTGATTGCTTACACAGAGTATCTCCACCTTCCCAGGATCTTCCGTCCAGTGGTAGGTTGCTCCCAGTTCGGTCCGGTTCTTGCGAACCGGTAGTAATGGCAGCAGGAGGCTCTGCCCACCCGTCCTGACGTCATCACTGATGAACTGCGCATGCGCAGAAGCGCGCACGAGCAAAGCGCACGCACACGCTCCCATTGGAACCGGTAGTAAAGTTAAGTAGAACCCATCCCTGCTTCCCTCCCTCCCCCCCCAGCTGTTATCCCAAAGTGCTGCTCACCTGATCTTCCCAGCCACTTCCTATTCTTCCTCCCTCAACTCAGCTGCCACTGCCCCAGTGAACCTCCTGCCCAATCTTCCCAGCCTCCTTTTCTTTGACTCACAACTGCTCACCTTTTCTGCCTAGCACCCTCCTTTCCTCCTCCCTTCTCACCCCAGAATCACACCTGCCAGAATAACTGTATTTTTCTTTACAAAAATTTTTGGATTTGTCCATCATGAGAAGAAAAGCTACAATGGAGAGCATGAGGGAAAATATTTCCTTCATTTAGATACAGAGAGAACCATGCCTTAAGGTTTTATTACAAACCTTTTATTAACATTACAGGAACATTTATCAAGGTAGAAAGTAAAAGAAAGAAAAGAAAGGAGCATCCATAGCAGCAATAACTTTACAGAAAAAAAGAACAAGGGAAGTGTAAGAAAAAAGAAATATGAATAATTTTAATTGGATATTTGGGGGTTTTGAATCATTTTTCTAAAAGCAAATACTATTAAATTATGAATATATTGCATACTTAAATATTCAATTTATATCCTACCTGTCCACTAGATGCTCAAGCCAAGTTAGAAGACAACAGCCCTGGAGGTAGACTAGGCTGAGAATAACTGGTTCATAATCACCCAATGAGTTCCTGTGACTGAGAGTGGATTTAACCTTGGTCTTCCCCCCTCCATCCCAATCCAATAATTAGTATACAACGTTGTGATTATATTTATAGCTAACAATTTATTTTATTTTTATGCCACCAGATTTCTTTGATTTGTATTTGAAGACTGGTATTTTTTTAGAATTATATGTAGACAGCATGGCTGCTACAGTCAGCTGTTTCCCTGGAGTAAACGCTCACTCTTGTGCAAACCATAGAATGCTGTCTTAATGTTCTACTGGAAGTATACAGAAAACTAGGTTGGATACATTCCAGATAAGGATATGATTAAGTAAATGAATGCCAATTTCAGGTGTCCTTTGTCTAATTTAAAAACAAATGATTAGCCTTGAGCAAATTTTGCTGTCACACTCGCACACTCTTAACTAAGTCTCAAGGCTCAGAGAGGAAGGTTTAACTGAGAAGAGAGGTGTTTGGTCTAGTAACACACTAGAATCTTCATGGAAGGCAGAAAAACAACAGGCAAAAATAGTTTCCCTTTATTACTGTATGGATAGATTCTACATGGGCCATGGGATGCAGGTGGGCTTGCTGATCACGTACCTGGCTCCCTGCCACGTGACAGCAGCCCTGCCCGAGCTTCTCAATGTTATTGCCGGGGTGGCGGTTGATACCCCCAGACTTTTGGTCATGGGGGATTTCAACCTGCCGTCTGTCGGTTAGGCGTCTGGGATGGCTCGGGAGTTTATGACACAATTAATTCTTGGCCCTACTCATGTGGGAGGACACACTCTGGACTTGGTTTTTGTCTCTGGTCAGTGGCTGAGTGGTCTGGATATAGGGGATATAGTTATCAAACCCCTGTCATGGACAGACCATTCTCTCCTGAGGCTGGACTTTTTGACCGCTGCACCCCACCGCAGGGAGGCGGAACCGACCAGGTGGTTCCGCCCCAGGTGCCTGATGGACCCTGATAGGTTCCAGAGGGAGCTTGGGCCAGTTCCTGAAACTCTGGCTCACGACTCAACTGAAGACCTGGTGGCCGCCTGGGATAGGGCGGCCGCTGGTGCTTTGGACCGAGTCGTGCCTTTGTGGCCTCTGACCCAGCGCCAAGCCTGCCCGGCTCCTTGGTTCTCCGAGGAGCTGAGGGAGATGAAGCGCCGGAAAAGACGTCTAGAGAGTAGTTGGAGGGCTAGTCACTCCGAATCCGACCAAACACTAATTAGGTCTCATATTAAGACTTATTTAGTGGCGATAAAAGCGGCAAAGTGTAATTACTTTTCCGCTCTTATTGCATCGGCAGATAATCGCCCAGCCGCCTTGTTTAGGGTGACTCGCTCCCTCCTACATCAGGGAGTGCGGGAAGACCCCTTGCAAGGGCAGGCTGAGGATTTTGCACAGTATCTGCACGATAAAATCGCTCAGATTCGGGAAGGCTTGGACTCTGACTGGGTAGATCCTGGCGGGATGACTGAGGCTGGTCTTGAGAATGTTATCTGGGACGAGTTCGACCCTGTGACTCCTGAGGACGTGGACAGGATCCTGGGGAGGTTAAACGCAACCACATGTTTATTGGACCCGTGTCCCTCCTGGCTGGTACTGGCCACCCGGGAGGTAACACGAGGCTGGCTCCAGAGGATTATAAATGCTTCTTTGAGAGAGGGTTTCTTGCCTCCCGCCTTGAAAGAGGCGGTGGTGAGGCCCCTCCTCAAGAAGCCTTCTCTGGACCTGGCTGTTTTGGCAAACTACCGTCCGGTCTCCAACCTTCGCTTTATTGCGAAGGTTGTCGAGAGTGTGGTTGCGCGACAGCTCCCACAGTACCTGGATGAAACCGTCTATCTAGATCCATGCCAGTCTAGCTTCAGGCCTGGGTACAGCATGGAGACAGCACTGGTCACATTGGTGGATGATCTCTGGAGGGCCCGGCACAGGGGCTGTTCTTCTGTTCTGGTCCTGTTAGATCTCTCAGTGGCTTTTGATACCATCGACCATGGTATCATGCTGCGCCGGTTGGGGGAATTGGGGGTGGGAGGCACTGTGCTGCGGTGGTTCTCCTCCTATCTCTCTGACCGGTCACAGTCTGTGTTGGCAGGGGGGCAGAGGTCGACCTCGAGGTGCCTTGCTTGCGGGGTGCCGCAAGGGTCGGTCCTCTCACCGCTCCTATTCAACATTTATGTGAAGCCGCTGGGTGAGATCATCCGTGGTTTTGGGGTGCGATGTCATCTGTACGCTGATGATACGCAGCTGTACATTTCCACCCCAGACCATCCCAATGATGCCCTCGAAGTGATGTCCCAGTGTCTGGAGGCCGTGCGGGTCTGGATGGGGAGGAACAGGCTTCGACTCAACCCTTCCAAGACCGAGTGGCTGTGGATACCTGCGTCCCAATATAGCCAGCTGGTGCCATCGCTGGCTATTGGGGGCGAGTTATTGGCCCCTACAGAGGGAGCTCGCAACTTGGGCGTCCTCCTGGACACACGGCTGTCTTTAGAAGAGCACATGACGGCGTGGCGTGGCCAGGAGGGCTTTTTATCAGGTTCGCCTGATACGCCAGTTGTGCCCCTTTCTGGATCGGGACTCCTTATGCATGGTCACTCATGCCCTCATTACATCTCGCCTGGACTACTGCAACGCTCTCTACATGGGGCTCCCCTTGAGGAGCACCCGGAGGCTCCAACTGGTTCAGAATGCGGCCGCACGGGTGATCATGGGAGCGACGGGGCGCTTCCATGTAACGCCTCTCCTGCGCGAGCTGCATTGGCTCCCATTGGTCTTCCGGGTGCACTTCAAGATATTGGTTCTCACCTTTAAAGCGCTCCATGGCTTAGGGCCAGGGTACTTGCGAGACCGCCTGCTGCTACCGATAACCTCCCACCGGCCAATACGCTCTCATAGAGAGGGCCTCCTTAGGGTGCCGTCAGTCAAGCAATGTCGGCTGGCGGCCCCCAGGGGGAGAGCCTTCTCTGTGGGGGCACCCGCCCTATGGAATGAGCTACCTCCTGGAATACGACTGATCCTGGACCTTTGTACCTTCCGCAAAGCCTTGAAGACTTACTTATTCCAGCAAGCCGGCCTAGCTTAAATGGTTTTAAATTGGGATCTTGAATTTTATAGATTTGGGGTTTTAAATTGGGAGGCCGATTGATTTAATATTTTTTAAATTATTTTAACTTTTGTATTGTATGTATTTTAATTCTGGCTGTTCACCGCCCTGAGTCCCTTCTGGGAGAAGGGTGGGATACAAATTAAATAATAATAATAATAATAATTATTATTATTATTATTATTATTGCAGATGAAACACAATTATGATTTAGCACTATGACTGATCCATCTAATCTAAACCGAAGGAAACAAATTAAAGGCAAATGTGAATTAGGAAGAGAAATAAACGTACTATATTGGGCTTGTTAAAAAATTAGCTCTAATCACAATGTAGAAAAGCTACAGTGCACTGATGATGTTACCTACTTTAGTAATGAAACGTCTGCAAGAAAACAACCAAGTTAAAGAGCACCATGGACTCCACATCTCAATCCTGAGCTACAAACATCCTCTATCAGAAAAGCTACTTGTTGCAGGAAAAAATAGTCAGGTCACTCATTTGATTTTCCAGGTTCACAGTTTTACTTAAACACCAAGATCTTATGCCTTAATGACTGCCTATCTAGCTCTATTTGAAATCTTCAATTTGTAAATCATTAATCCTGACACAAATTTAAGAGTGCTGATTTTTACTTAATACAGCATCATCCAGTACCTTTTTGCTATAGTAAGGTGTATTTAATGGCTATAACAGCAAACTTGTTTTTCCAGAATGAAGAGTGTATTTCTTTTATGCTCCAATTATAGCAGTTCTTAACAAATTCTCTACATATCACACTCCCCCGCCTATCCTGCCTTCTTTGACAAGGTAGTACCTAGTAACCATTCTTGATTAATGTGCTACCAAGAGTTAGACCTAGTCCTAATATCAATAACATTAATTAGGTTGTCAAGAGACAAAGTCTAAAAAGTGAACTAAGCTCTTGCAGTGCAATTTCAAAACTTGCTCATTTATTAAGAATTGCAATCAATAATAAATTAGTAAAATTAAGATCAGAACTCATGAAAGACTAATCTTTAGAATAAAAAGAAATGAAAATACACAAAAAGACATAAATCCACAAAACCTCAAAACTGTGATAGAATGTACACCTGGAGCAACAATGGAGAGCAATACAGAGCTTTCCCAGAGCGGGGCCCGGATTAAGAGACTGTGCAACCCCAAACTGGAAGAGGGAAGAAGCTCAGGATAGCTCTTACAATATCCCTAGTAAATTAGAAAGTTATAACTTTAGTCTGGCAAAATTCTGTCCATTAGGTGTAAGAAAATGAGTGTTAATCTCTGTTCATTTTAGTGTTTTGGTCTTTTGTTTCCTTTTGGGTCTTTTAATTGTTTCTTTTGACTGGTATGTATGATGTTGTTTATCTCTATATATCTGTTGATGCTTGGTTTGTCTGAATGGCAGGCTTCCAGGAATTCTCTAGTGTTTTTGAACTTGGCTTGGTCTAGAAGGCTCACAGTTTTCCAGTTGAAACAATGATTGTCAAGAGACAACGAAAAAACCAAAACAGTAAGACCAGAAACCTCCTCATCAGCAATCAACATCAAAATGAATAGAGATTAACACCAAGATTAACATTAGACCAACAATCAAGAAGTAAACAATGCCCCAATCAGGGAACTGTCCAACAAGCCCAACCAAAGAACCACCAAGACCACTCCCACCAACAACACTGACAGGGCAAGCCATTACAATATAACATGAGAGCAAACCCCACTCCCTACTGGCACTGATGATGTTACCTAGTTACGTTAATGAAAGGTCTGCAAGAAAACAACCAACCTCAGAAGCACCAAAGACCTTTCAACAATTGGTTTATTCATGTAGTAATCATTCTTACATTTATCTGCTGATTTTAGACAGTATGTTTCTTAATTATTTGCTTTTGTTCCAACTATTATATGGGTAAGTGCTTGTTCTTACTCTTAAACTTACTTTTTAAAAAATTCAAAGGCAGATAACTTCATTACAGAAGTATTATGTTGATAGACCACAGTATTTAACACTTATATGAAATTCCTGGAATGATTATTAGAAATTTAGGAGCAAACTATCAAAGCATTCATCTGCTAAATTAGGCACCAGATCAAAATCCTTTTGGAACTACAGGGGTGTCAAACTGGCGGCCTGCATTACGCGCAGGCCATGCCTACCCCAGCTCCGAGAATGGAAAAAATGTCACGAAATGTCAAATGACGGCAACATGACATGGTGAGTTTGACACCTGTGAACTAGCAGTTAAGAATTGTTTCCACCCTCAAACCACACCACTGAAGCAACATGAAGTCATGAAGATTCAGAATAGGTGGTTTGTTGGATTATGTTTTAACTACTGAGAAGCCAAAAGACAGAGATAGAACAAAGCAGAAATGGCCTAGAGTTTAGGTTCCACTGTGCAAAATATTACAGCATTTGAAGATAGAATGAATTGCAAGATGCCCCAACAGTAGAGACTATATTAAGCTTTGCTGTTTTCCTATCAACATTTCACTACCAGGATAGAGAACGTAATCAATGCATGAAAACAGAGAACATCAAGAACGCAGTGAGAAGAATTCTTAAACTAAATCTGCTCAAATACACATTGGCTGAAGACAGTTCTGCATTTTTTGATAAGAAAAGTAAACTTCTCCCTACATGACATTTCCCAGAATTACTTCAAGACAATTGGAACTACTTTTAAGCAGATAATGGGACTGTTGCATTAAGCCAACTATCACCAACTCCAGATTTGTTATTAATAATTCCTGGTATAGCATCAAAAGTCTCCATGCAGAAGCTGTGCCAAATAAATAAGCTTTTATTAGGACGGCTTTAAATACAACTTGTTTCACTATTAAACTACTGCCTTTAAAATGCAAATAAAGAGCAGACACACATTCTCCAGTAGCAACCCAAAAAAGCTTCCTTATGGGTGTTCTAATTTCTAATTATTCTTACAAGAATTTCAAAATAATGGATTACAGGTGGGCAACTCACAACCACTTGGTCAAGTGCAGCTGCCAAACAACTCTTCCCATTTCTTCCAGCCAACTGATCAGCAGGGAAATGAAGAGCATTTTTTTGTAGTTTAGATACCATTTGATTGTAAGTAGGAGGGAAAAGTGACATCTCTCAGGAAAGATTTGACGGATAAGCAAAATGATCTGAAGATTGGCAAGAAATATTATAAGGCACCATTGATGCATTGCAACATGAGTTGACTTTGTTTTTAGAAAACTAAAATACGAACCATTCAAGGCAACTGCACTTTGTAACTGGAAGGCCTGTGCAATTTTTTTTTAGAAATACAGAAAACTAAAGACTGATCTTCCCAAGTGAAAACAGGTTTCCCATGTTAATTTTGTTGAGAAAAGATATTCAGAGTAACTCCCCAAAGGTATAGAAGAGAATTAATCAGGATGTTATAGTTAATAAACACATCAATGTATTTAATTTGATAACAAAAATAATTAATGCTTATGAACACAGATGTTTCATAATGAACAGTTTGGGCTACTCGGTGTGGGAAGGACCTAGCCCATTTAATGTTTGAAATGAAACAGTCTATTACTGTCTTCCAAATAGTGTAACAGAATGCAGTATCGCTTGAAATAAAAGTACAGTATCACATTTTCTTTCTCCCACTACAAAAACGAATTTTTGACATTCTTTCTACAAGTTGAAAAGTTAACAGGCACAAGAGATAATATACTACAAATACTTTTTATGAACCCTTTAAAATCTTTCTATCATAATGACTAAACCTTTGACACAAAGAACACATTTCCCAATTTTTCAATTTACCTTATTGTAAGGCCCAAGGAAACACGAATGACATGTGGAATATCTTCCAAGTAGTTTCTTTATTCTGTTTGCATATTCACAGAAATCTTGACAGATTAAAGGAACAATATGCACAACTATTATATACTCTCTGAATTCATAGGGAGGGTCTGCTTTCACCCTTTTTCTGCATACCAGACTCCAAACTTTGCTGTCTCTGGGAAAGGGCCCCTCCCCCCTTGAACTCTGCATTCCACTCCACCACATCTTTATGTTTTATTACATGTTGGAGAAAATATATGTGGCAATGAAAATAAATATGAACTATAACATTGTTAAAAATGCAAAATATGATATTGACAATATTGATGGATCTGACCCAATAAAAATTGGAGGCTTCTGTTTTAAAAGAACATCTTTTATTTTACTGTCTCTCCCTTATTGATGTCTTTATAATGAGGGGCTTTGACATAAATCTCTTTGTCCAGATTGGCATGCAAATATGCCATTTGTACATCAAATTGGTGGACTTCTAGGTCTAATATAGATGCAATCACCAGGGCACATTTGACACTTTCTGCTCTCACAGTAGGAGAGTAGGTATCAGAGTAGTCCTCAGGGAACTTCTGGGCAAAACCTTGGGCTACAAGGCGTGCTTTGTATAATGTTTTGCCCCCCTCTAGATTTTTAATTTTGAAAATCCATCTGGTGCCAATAGGAGTTTTACTGTCTGGTACATTGGTCAGGGTAAATAGGTTTAGTTTTTTGAGGCTGTTCATTTCATTATCAATGGCAGATTCCCATTTTTGCCTTTCATCGTAGGGTAGTTTTATTATATTTTCATAAGAATTAGATGTAATGTTATTTGAATGTATGTGTAGGATGTAATCTTCTAATTTTTTGGGTGGCTGGTTTCTAGATGTCCTAATTGGTCTGTCTATAATGGAATCTGAATCGTGCATAAATCTAGCCTCTTTTTGAGTGATTGAATCTATTTTTATTTTGGGATGTTCTCCTTTCCACTCCTTTATTTTTATTTCTTTATGGTTTGGTTTAATGTCTTTTTTCTTCTTGTATTCTGGGTTACTTTGAGGATTGGAATTTTGGATGTCTAAATTTGCTTTTTGTTTCGGATGTATTTCATTTAGGTGTATTTTGGACCAGTTTGTTTTTTCATGAAACACTGCGGATCTGGAAATGATAAATTTTGTTATGGTTGTCTACAAATCTGTACCCTTTTGTGCCGGGTTCATAACCCATAAACCTTAATTTTCTTGATACCTTGTCTCCTTTATGTCTTAGTGATTTTGGTATATGTACATCGGCGGTGACACCGAATATATGCAAATGAGAAATTTGGGGTCTTTTTTTGTATAAGAGCTCATATGGGGTTTTGTTTAATACGCTAGACCAGGTTCTATTCAGTGTATAGTTTGAATATACCAGGGCTTCAGACCAGAAATGCTGGCCAATACCTGCATCCTCCAGCGCGCATCTTATCATTGTTTGTAGCATTGAGTTCCGTCTTTCTGATACTCCATTCTGGAAAGCTGAAAAAGGATTAGTTTTAAAGTGTAATATGCCTTTGGATCTTATCCAATTCGTGAATTCCTTAGATAGGAATTCAGACCCCCTATCCGTCATTATTTTCTTTATGCGAATGTTGTGTTGTGTTTCTATCATGGTGTAAAAATCTTTAAATTTCTGGAAGGTTTCATCTTTACGTTTCATAGTGTAAACGAATCCATAGCGACTGTAGTCGTCTACTATCGTTAAAAAGAATCGCTTTTTGTAAGTTACAGAAGGTTTAAATGGTCCTACCAAGTCCATATGTACTAAGTCAAAAATTTGACTGGTTGTACGAGATGATGTTTTGGGTCTAGATTTTGTTTTCAATTTTGAAGAATTGCACACAGCACATTTGAGGTAATTTTCACATTTTTTTACTTTGGCACCCTCCGTACAATTAAGCATCTTTAGAACTATAGGGAAACTGGTGTGACCTAGTTTGCGGTGTAGTAGATGTGCACATTCATCATGAATGGGTTTTCCTAATAGTGTTTTGCTTCATTGTGTAGTTTCAATCCTTTCTTCAATGTCATTTATGTTGCATTTTTTATCTTCACTATTGTTTTCATCTGGACTATCTTTGTCATCTGAAATATGATTAGTGTATATGCTATGCTTATTGTTTTCTTCAAAATATAGGTAGGGTAATTCCCTTTTGATGATGACTTTCCCTATGTTTTTGTTGTCTTTGCTTACTGACATTTCTCCGTTGGAGAGTAACACTTTTATTCCAAAATCTTTGCTCAGTTTTAGTATAGCCAATATGTTGTGGGGAATCTCTGTGACTAATAAAACCCCTTCTATCTTACCTATGTCTGGTAGTATAATATTTCCCTTTCCTGTAACGTGAACATCACTTTGATTTGCTACTTTAATGAAAAAAATCTTCTTCTGTAAAAGAGGACAGTATTTGTCAATTGTATGTGGTGTGATGGGATGCTCCTGAATCTAGGAGCCATGATTTTTCCAAATAGTTTTGATTTGTATTTATTGAGGGCTTTCCCAATTTGTATAATGAGCCATTTCTATCACTTCTGCGATCTTCTCTATTTTCTTTTCTATCTCTGGTGTTTGGCGAATATCCACGTCTGGATCTAAATTCAAATGGGTGCTTTTCAAGTTGTTTAAACCTATTGTCATATCTGTCTCTCTCCCTGTAATTTTTTGGGCAGTCACGTTTAAGGTGTCTTCTGGACCCACAAATGTAGCACCCATTGACATCACGTTACTTATCTTGGAAGTAGACTTTTCTATCATTTTTGTGTTCTACTGAAGTAGAGTGTCTGGTCTTTCTTAAGTTATCTTCAGTTATGAGCATATTAGAAAGTTTTTCTATGGTGATTTGCCCTAGGCTAAGAGTATCTAAATGCAAAATATAACTATCCCAGGTGTGGTCTAGTGAATTGAGGATTACACTTTTCATTATTTGATCAGAAATGATTTCTCCCCTTAAGTGTAAATCTGCCCTTGTGGTGTTAAGAGTCACTAGGTGTTCGCTCATGGGTGTGCCTGGTTTAATTCTGGTGGAGAAGAAGTCTTTTGAAATCTTTGTGGTGGTTGACACACTGTCACTGTAAAATAACCCAAAAATGTCTTGCACTATTTCTGATACAGTTAAGTTTTGTTTGATACTATGGTACAGAGTAGGAGAAATACTAGAAATGGTTAGATAAAAAGCTCTGTGATGTTTACAATCTAATTCAAGAGTCCAGGGCTTTTCTGGAGGGTTGGTGATAAAAAATAATAAATTTTCTTTTTAAAGTGCTAATTGAATTTGCTGATTCCATTCAATTAGATTTAAACCATTCATTTTCAATATTGGGAACCCATTAGGTAAGTTCCCATTATTATTTGAAGAATTACTCACAACGGGTGTCTGTCCATGGTCCTGAATCTGCTGGTAATAGCAGTAAGGCATGGGTATGCCTGCCGCACTTTTAAAAGGCTCTTTCAGTATTTTTTTTTCTTTTTCTTCCTGCAGGTACTGAGCATGTGCAGGGGTCATTTTTCTTCTGTCATCGCTGGAGAAGGTTCCTCTCACCACGGCTCCCTCGCAAAGGCTTCTTTGGATCCAGCAGGCCTTGGGTTCGTCTTCTGTGTACCAGCGGTGGCTCGGAGATGGTCTCCTCATATGAGTAGAGGGCGTAGGTGAGTATATGCATCTGGATCTGGGTTCTGGGGTTAGATGTCTTGTGGTCGGTTAGTTCTCTTGTGTTAGGTGTTTCTTCGCTGTTGTGTTCGCGGAGATGTTCGTGCCCCATGTTGTTGTATTTTGTTTTTTGTCCCTTCGGGTCTCCATTTCTTTGGCAGTTTCGCGTTCAGTCGTGTTTAGGTTCAATTCGGAGCCGAAGGCGGCGACAATAGTCTTCATGGCATTTTTTAATTGTCGCTCTGTAGGGAATGTCTCAGAGTCTGAGTCGGACTCTTCATTTTTATAATTTTTGATTTTAATTGAGTTTAATGTTTGTTTTAATTTTTGCGTTTTTTTGCTTGTGTCACGGGATTTGCTTGATTGACGGTTGGCCATTTTTTCAGTCAGTGTGTTTAAAGATGGCCGCCGTTCAGTACTTTGGGCGGGAAAAATGATGTCTGTGTTGGTAACAGGTTTGATATTGATCAACTTGCTTACCAATTGTTGTTTTCTGCTTTTTCGAGAAGTGTGGTATTCTTTTTTCATTTCATGTTCTTGTATTATTTGTTGTAGGTTCGCAATGAGACTTTCATCGTCATTTTTTGATTTTAAAAGTTCGAATATTTCTGGTTTTAGGTCGTTGTTCATTTGTTCTTTTGCCTCACGTTCCTCAGCTTCATCATCTGTCGTGTTATTCTCGAATTCCTCAGGCATTCCTGTTGGGAATTCTTTTATTGGTGATTGTTGTGTTTTTAATTTTTTCATGTTTGCTCTTGTATTTGGTGTTTTTTGTATATCTTCTGTTATTTCTTTTTTTGACATTTCTTTTCGTTATTGGGTCATCAGTCCATCCCCTGCTACCAATTTGTCAATATTGATGGATGTGACCCAATAAAAATCGGAGGCTTCTGTTTTAAAAGAACATCTTTTATTTTACAGATTGTTTTCACTGACAACAGTCAGCTGACAAGAGATGCAGGACAACAACAAGGATCAGATATATATATATATATATATATATATATATATATATATATATATATACAGAGGGCGGGGATTAAGGTAAGTTGATGTCAGTGGGAGTGGTTAGGCTAATAAGTGGGAGTGACAGATATGAAGACAATGAGATGTATAATATGACAAAGTAAATGAAAGGCATTTAATTGTGACAGATATATTTTAACATAGCAGTACAACTTGCTGATCATACAGGATGGTGACAGGAACATCTGGCCTTCCATTCCTCATTCTATTTGGTAGCTACATCAATCTCACAAGAGATAAAATCAATATTTTAAAAAATTATAAAATATACCAAATACCTGTTCTATTATAAATATTAAAATGCAAACATCCAGTGTAGAAGATGATCTATAAAGCAGTCCACAACATGCAAAATAGCTGTTTGAATATTTGTTAAAAAAGCATCTGAAAGAAAACACATTTCAGACACTCCACACAATTGTACTAATCTGTTGAAAATGAAATGCTCTCTGCAAGAATATTACAGATCACAAAATATTCAAAATGTTACCCAATGCCAGAATATTCAAAAGTAAACATTTTCATGCACATATCCATATGGATAAAGGCTGCCATTCAACATTCAAATCTATAACTTATATCAAGAGTCAGAGACATTGAAAATTGGAACAGATTTTTCTTAACAAAAAGCAACTTCCTGACTAAATATACCGTATTTATCTACTCTCTTTCTGCAGAAATAGAAGACTTTGAAAAGCAAATGATCCCCTATTTCAGAATTTCTGAACTTGGAGGATCCAAATCTTTCCTTAGGCTAAGGGGACATGGAAGGTCCTGCATCCACACTTATTCATCCGCTTTTCTATTTTCAGCTCTATTCTTTCTTTCAAAAAGATCAAAACATCTCATCTTCCAGAGGAGAGACTCACTGACCTAGTCTGTTTGTAAGAAACAATCAGCTCTTATTCATGGGGATGGGAATATTGAATGAGTCTACTATATTCACAACAAAAATATCATAATAAAGCCAAGCATGCTTCAAAACAAATACAAACATTAAAACAAAGTCCATTATAGTAAGTTCAAGTTTTTTCCTTCTTAACAACTATATATAAATACAGGCTGGCTCTATTTTGCAATTCATTTAGAGATAGAAACATGGCTATTACATAGTTAATGGAAACCATATCTGTAGTACAATAAAGATCCTTTAAGAATACAGCAAGGGATGTGGTGGCTCAGGGGCTAAGATGCTGAGCTTGTCGAGCGAAAGGTCGGCAGTTTGAATCCTTAGTGCCGCATAATGGGGTGAGCTCCTGTTACTTGTCCCAGCTTCTGCCAATCTAGCAGTTCGAAAGCATGTAAAAAAATACAAGTAGAAAAATAGGGACCACCTTTGGTGGGAAGGTAACAGCGTTCTATGTGCCTTTGGCATTGAGTCATGCCAGCCACGTGACCACGGAGACGTCTTCGGACAGCGCTGACTCTTTGGCTTTGAAACAGAGATGAGTACTGTCCCCTAGAATCATGAACAACTAGCACATATGTGCAAGGGGAACCTTTATCTTTACCTTAAGAATACAGCAAGGAAAGCATGCTTCTAGTTGTGAGAAGCTACCCCACTCCTAGAAGAATGAAATATTTTGGGAAATATTTTTTAAAAATGCAGGATAAAATAAAGAGAAATCCCCTAAAAGAGAAATACATATCTTAAGGGAGACAGAAACTCAGAGCCTCAGCTCCCTACCCGCCCCCCCCCCCCCAAGCAGATACTGAGCTGGGGCTGCTTTAGAAATGCAGATTTGGTAATCCATTACTGCCTGCAGCAAGATCTGGCTCTGAACAAAGGCAGGGTTAGCAGGGCTGTCCTGGGCCCACTTGCCCGTGGGGCCCACAAACATAGGGACCCCATACTAATCTGTTTATGTTAATCCTTCAATGCACCTTGTATCATATAAATACAGCAACATATTTATTACATATTTATTTGTTGGAAGTGCCAATAAAATAAATATATGTTTATCAACCATTTTATCGATCATTTACATTTTTATTCCTGTGAGTAGTTGTCGTAGGGGCCCCAGTACACTGCTTTGCCCGGGGCCCATAATGCTGTTAAGACGGCCCTGAGGGTTAGCCTTCAGCCACAATAGGAATTGCCCAACAAGCCCCTTCACTGCATCAGCAGATCAAGCTTCAACCAAGCTTGGCTCAGAGCTAGTTATGACCCCTACAATAGCCAATAGAATTCATTTACTTGCACAGGAACAGGAAGTTCAAATGCAAAGTCCAAGAGAAGGTATAAATACCTCTATTCTCTCCCTCGACTCCATGTGGTCAGCTACACAGAATCACGTGTGCTTGGTGATTCTGCTTCACCATTAAACCATCTCTCCAATCAGCCTCCATGTTTCCAATGTCTTTCTCCTCATTTTGAACTGAATCAGATGGATATTCCTTCCAACACAGTAGTAGGCAATACTATAGCAACTTCTCAACAACACTTAGGGCCTTTTCATACTTGCATCTAACCATGATTCAAGCATAGACTAGCAACTTTTTTTTTCTATTATGTTCCCATAAAGTTCTGTTTACCTCATCCCCAGTCTTAAGTGAAACAATAATCTTAAACCATAAAAGTGGCACTTTGCCTCTTATTCTAATACTACCCAAGGACAGCCTCAAGATACATAAAATCCATTAGGCTTTGTCATCCATTACCAAATAGTCAACAGAGGTATAATTTGGATTGGCAACAGCAAATTTCATACAGATACAATTTTTTGCCCACTCAAGAAGTGGTGGATATTATTCAATTCAGGATTAAGGAAACACCCTTAATTTGGTCACTGCACTTCAACTTGCTTGATTTAATTGATTTAGATTACTTAATATTAGGACTTCTCCATTTTCCACTATAAATTAATTTCACTATGTCCTTTGAAATCACCTGGTCATTTCCTTCTCATTACATCTGCAAAAATTGGGAATAGAGTAGCTAGTTTGATGTTTTCACTTGATAATATCAAGACACAGCCAGATAATCCCAATAAATAAGCAATCAAAAACCTGAACTCTCTTCATGGATGGGATGGGATGGGATGGAACATGTTGTTCCCTTCTGTAAAGGTACAACTAGACAGGTGAGGAGAAAGGAAATTTATTTCAAACATCAAAGGCTAGGCTTCCAGGCTCACTTTACACCGGCCCTCATTCTTTCTCCTGGGTTATTAGCTGCAGTTTTTCATAAAGCTCCTTAAAAACCCTTTCAGAAGTGTCCTCCTCCAAAAAATAAAATAGCTAGTAATTGTCCTAAAATACACTCTACAAAGAACAGTCAATGAGGACTTAAGCATTTGATATGGATGCCTAGGCATTTGGCTGTTTCCTAGTCCACGGGGAGCTGACACCTACAAATTAGCTGCTAATAACACCTGGGAGCCTAAAATAGTTTTCTAAATCCAAGGGTCAGGCAGCCCAACAGGCAAATTCTCTCCTCACATCCATCTGTGCAGAGCTTTCTAGTGTAAAGAAGCTGCAGAGCTCCTCCAGCAGTGAAGGTCTCTAAACTGACTTTGTTTTTTTAAGACATGAACTTGAACTCCTAAGACTAAAAGGCAGCAAATCCTCGCAATTAAGCCTGTCTCCTCTTTGAGAGACAGTAAACAACACAACAAATGTATAGAAGTCAGGAGGGACTCCTGAGAAATTTTTAAAAGGTAGGTTTCAATCATCTCTTATGATCAAAACCTGTCCCAACCAAAGCAACAAGTATGAATATTTTATTTTTAATCCTTCAAAAAAATAAATCATACCCCCTCCTGCACTCATAAAGACTACAGATGAATATAGTTTGGTTTTCCTGTCAGCCTCCATTTCAGAATTTAAGAGAGAGAGGTTTCTTTAAGAAAAAGTTTAAATGTTACTTTTCATGAGATGTTGCTAATGCGAAAAGAGATCAGAATCATACAGTTTTATTTATTTACAGCCTGCCTTTGTTTTTACAAATAACTCCAGGCAGCAAAGATATCCAACATTCATTCTTCCTCTTATTTTCCCTACAACAACCACCCTGTGAAATGAGTTGGACTGAGAATGACTGGCCTAAAGTCATTCAGCTGGCTTTCATGCCTACAATGGGACTAGAATTCACTGTTTCCTGGTGCCTTAATCATTGGACCAAATTGGACTCTCAGTCATCTCAAAATGATTGATTCCTGAAACATGTTATTCAGACTATAAAGTAGAGAGACTGCAATAGGTATAAGATGCAAGAAAGTACACTATTCCTCTGCCTATCCTCCTGTTCTCTTCTTTGAACAATAAATCTGTTGTATTATGTAAGGTATTCATTCATCCTGCAACTAGCCTACTGCCTCAGATGATGTGAATTTATAGTTATTGAAAGGTGGCAAAATGTTGTGGATCTCCCTTTAAAAAGTTAGACTCTCAAGCATTAAATTAAATTAAAGCTGTTATGGCATCCAAAAAATACTCTTCAATAACATAGATACCAGGGGTGAAATCTAATTTTTTTTGCTACCGGTTCTGTGGGCGGGGCTTAATTAGTGGGCGGGGTTTGGTGGTAAGATGACTGGGAAGGCGTGGCTTGTTGGTCAGGTGGGTGTGGCCAAGCCAATGTCACTTCTTTGCCCTTTTTTAACCTACAAAACACAACACAACACAACTGGCTCACCCACAATATAAAAGCAGCTGTGCTAGACCCAAAATGGCCCCTGCAACAAGCAGGAACCTCACACAGCCACAAAAAACCCACTTTCACACTTTACACACACACAACACAAACAACACAACTGGCTCACCCACAATGTAAAAGCAGCTGTGCTAGACCCAAAATGGCCCCTGCAACAAGCAGGAACCTCACACAGCCACAAAAAACCCCAAAAACCAACTTTCACACTTCACACACACAAAATTCCACATACAGCTTTGTGAGATTTTGTGTGATTATGTAGTTAGAGTGAAACACTACAGAAAAACACTAAATCTCAGAAAGCTGCACAAATATTTATTTTATTTTATTTTTATAAAAAAGCAGCTAAATTTAAAACTTCCTAAACTTTAAATGGCTAGGTCTAAAAAAAGAACAACTAAAAAAAACCCCAATTAACTATTTTTTTAAAGCTCCCAAAGGGGGAAAAAACTTACCCAATTGAGCAGGGGTCTCCAACCTTGGCAACTTTAAGACTTGTAGACTTCAACTCCCAGAATTCCTCAGCCAGCTTTACTTTGCTGGCTGAGGAATTCTGGGAGTTGAAGTCCACAACTCCCTGCCTGCTTGATTGCAGGGAGGGGGATCCAGTTGCTTGCTGAGGCAATCGATTGCAGGGATTACAGCAAGGCGTTGCGACCAGCAGCTAAAGTAAGCAAGCTGAGGGGGGGAAGGGGAGGGATTTTTGCTACCGATTAGCAGGCAGAGCCATTTAAAAGGAAAAAAGTTTTTTTTTATATGGCTCTGGTGATCCAAGCTGAGTTGTCTGATTAGCAGGCAACTCAGCTGGGATTCAGAGCCATTTGAAAGGAAAGAAGTTTTTTGTGCTTGGCTCAGTCAGGCAGCTCAGCTGAAGGCGGGGGCAGGGATTTTTGCTACTGGTTCTCCGAACTGCCGGCCGCCATTGCCACCTACTTGCCCGAGCCAGTCCGAACCGGGAGCATTTCACCCAATAGATACTGTAAACAAAACAGTTGTTTTCCCAGAATGATGGAAACTAGAGCATTGCTACAAATAGAACCCAAAATGTTTTTATAGGATGGGAGTATAGATTAATAGGGAATTTGAGCTGAGGTGGCCCAGTGGTTAGAGTGCAGTACCGCAGCTACTTCAGCTGACTGCTAGTTCAGCAGATCAAATCTCACCGGCTCAAGGTTGACTCAGCCTTCCATCCTTCCGAAGTGGGTAAAATGAGGACCCAGATTGTTGGGGGCAATATGCTATTTAGTATACTGTCTTTGGTGTAAGCCGCCCAGAGTCCTCGGAGAGTGGGCAGCATAGAAATATGACTAATAAATAAAATAAAATAAAATAAAATAAAATAAAATAAAATAAAATAAA
>WNWU01013616.1:325666-373647 GCA_012654045.1 Ptyas mucosa
AATAAAATAAAATAAAATAAAATAAAATAAAATAAAATAAAATAAAAAAAATAACTTTAAAAAGATGCTATTACAGCTCAGAATTTAGAAAATGGATCATCAACTTGCAAAATTTAAAGTCCACTTCTACAGCAATTTAGAAGCCTGAAATTTTAGAATTGATCTCAAAAGGGCTTTTTTATTTTTTATTTAAAGTAGCACCTCTTTAAATAATTATAGGAATTATAGGAATTATAGAAATTGAAACCTTTAACATTTAGAGACATCAGGTAGAGGAAAATTGATAGTCATTATACCATACAGGCAGGTGTTGCAACCTCTGTGCATTCTCCTTTTAAGAAGGGAGTTTCAGTTCTGAGAAATAATATAGAAGGAAAATGAGTTCTGACTTAGGAACCAGCGCCCAGAAAATTGTTCACGAAATAAAATAAAGTTCAAGAGATTTATCTCTTTCTCAGTCCCACATAAAAGGACCTGCACTTTGGCAAGACTTAACATCTTATCTTCAAAAATGAGGGATGGAAAATTTCATAACATCCTTCAACAAGAATGCTTCTATGCATATTTAGTTATAGACACTGAGTCAATCATACAGGTTTTTTAGAATAGTCATTGTACCACAGCAGGGGTGGGTTCTACTTACCTTTACTACCGGTTCGCAACAGGACTGTGACGTGCTTCTCCGCATGTGCAGAAACTTCTGATGATTTCTGGGTTGATGGATGAAGCCTCCCACCGGTTTTACTACCGGTTCTTGCGAACCAGTCCAAACCGGGGGCAACCCACCACTGTACCACACTTATAGTAGTTTCTGTAATTAGATGCTTCTCTTTGCACCAATCAGAATTGTGCATTTCCTAATAAACAACCAGTCTAGAGAAGTGTCTACAAAAGTTGTGAATTTCTGCATCAACAATCATAACTAAAGATGCTGGGTCCTACTCTGACTCATGTACTCTACAGATACTTCCTTAATTTTTGATATATTGACAATTACAACTATTTCACCATTTTAATTTCCTCTTCTTTTTCTTTATATTCATTCTTTAACCTGCAGTTATTATCTGTTTTTTTCCTAGTGTAACTTTAAAACCTTGTAAACCTTGTGCAGAAGAAAGATCACAAAAAAAAAATAGACAAGTTTTTATTCTAGGTTAATTTTTTTAAAATTTGATTTATATGCCACCCTTCTCCGGAAACTCAGGGCGGCTTACAATGCATTAAGCAATAGCCTTCATACTTTTTTTGTATATTCATACAAAGTCAGCTTATTGCCCACACAATCTGGGTCCTCATTTTGCCTACCTTTGAAAGGATGGAAGGCTGAGTCAACCTTGAGCCTGGTGAGATTATATTTTAGTTGAAGATATTATTTCAGCTGCTGATTATTATTCTGTTCTTCAAATGATCCTCAACCTGCATTTCAATTGTGTAACCCAGAAAACTATTAGTGAATGGAAATAAAAAAATTTTTTATTAAAACAAACTTAATGTTGCCCTATAGAAATAAGAATGAATTACGTCCAGTCTTGTTCATCATACACCAATTCTTTTGATGCTTATGTGTAAAAATATGTATCTGTGTCTCTAGTATCAAATGTACATATATATGGCAGATAAATATTTTTGTTAATATTTGCTAATTTTTAAAGACATCATTTAGACATGACGCAGAGGTTTGCAAGATAGCAAAACAATTTCACCGAAGATAATCTCCCTTTCAATTTCAAATGTACTCTACCAGCCCACACACAAGTTCAAATTCATACAGTTTGAATCTCTAAGATGTTTTCCACTTTCAATGGAGTTTTAAGATGAAGATAATCTTTTATTCATTATACTTTATATATAATATGCTTGTTCAGCAGCAAGATCTCCCAAGTGAATCTTCTGCATTAGGGAAACAGCTTTGAGAATTTTAGTTAGTGGGGAAAAGAAAAGTAAAAAAAAACCAGAGCTGAAAGCAATTCTGAAATCCCTTTACAATTGGAAGACAACAGAAGGGAGAAGCCAAAGTGAAATAAATCTAATCAGAAAAAGAAAAGACTTTGAATAGCATTCCAGATGCACACAAAAATCTAAATCAAATAGATGGATATTCCAATAAAATATGGATAAATAGAAGTTTACAATGGATCTTGGAGCCTTGGAAAGATTAAGAGGTTTTTTTTGGGTGTGGGGGGAGGTTTGAAGTCATTGAATTGGCTGCAACCTCTACAGTGCAGCTGAGTCTGGTCAGTGAACAGTACAAGAGTGGCCATTTATCCATTCAGTGCAGATCCCTAAAGAGTATTGCAGCTAGACCAAAAGTCCGTACAGTACAGTGCTTAAAGCAGTTGAACAGACCAACAATTATCATTAGGACTCAAACCGAAAACTTTCCCAACCTAAATTGGGAATGTTGGGAGTGGATTTGTGAGCTTGGCACACAAAGCAGATCCTTGCTAACCACAGTCTTTCATTCTCTATACTTGTCACTGCCTTAAAAGACTTTTTTCCCCCTACCTGGTAAAAAGGACAAAACACTCAAAATAAGAATGATTCTAATCCAGGTTTATATTACTGATTACTGATGAATTGTTTCATCAGCTTATTAATGCAGAAGATATGCTTCAACTTTTTCATTGATGTATGGAATTGGGAGCACTACCACATTGCAATGGTTTTCACTCTCCAAGTCCTCAGAAAAAAATTGGAAGGGATCTGTGCTTTTTTTACTTCTGCTGACTTGAAATGCTGAAATGAGGAGTGAAAGTTACAAGCCTGCCCCAAGCTGCTACAGATCCCACAGGAAAGATCATTCTGTTGTCCCTATTCTGTGTAAAAGGGAAAGCAGAGAGAGAAAAGGAAACCCCCAGTAGCTTGGCATTTTATAGCCAGCTGTTCTGTACTGAAGGAGAAAATTGACAAAACTTTCTTAATTTCACCTCTCTGTAGGCTCCCCAAGGGGGAGATAAAAAGCCCTTGAACTAAAACTCCTGAAGGAGAGTTAATGCAAGAGTTTTCTTAAAGAGGGTGGGTAGAAAAACACCTTGACCTAAAACAAACATACCAACCACAGAAATGTGAAGGACATCACACTGGATTGCAAATAATCAGCAGAGCTGCCCAACATTACTGATTTTCTAGGAACAGTGGTCCTAATGTAGCACAGAGTCCTTATGAATTAACATCCTTAGATTTAGCTTGAATTCAGTTACAGGTAGTCCTCAACTTACAACAGTTCATTTAGTGACTGTTCAAAGTTACAACGGCACTGAAAAAAGGGACTTATGACCATTTTTCACAATTGCGACTTTTGCAGCATCCCCATGATCATCTGATCAAAATTCAGATTGCTTGGCAACTGACTTATATTTATGACAGTTGCAGTGTCCCGGGGCCATGCCAAATTCACTTAACAACTTGGCTACTAACTTATCAACTGCAGTGATTCACTTAACAACTGAGGCAAGAAAGGTTGTAAAATGGGGCAAAACTCACTTAACAAGCAAACAAACAAACTTAGCAACATAAATTTTGGGGTCAATTGTGGTCGTAAGTCGAGGACTACCTGTAATTTATAATTTATCCGATCATTTAGAGATCCCAGAAATCTGTCTTACTCCCTTCAAGTGAATCACTTGGACAGCATTCCTGATTCTACTTTTCATCGCTCCTTTGAATATCATACCAGTCTGTCCATCATATAAGTAAAACCAAAGAGGCATCATCTGAATGCAAGATGAAAATATTGGCAAAAGCAAAGCCATCCTTATGACTGCAGGTATGTGAAACTTCTTAAGTAATTTTTCCAGATCTTTTCAGCTATATTCCATGGATATTGTTTGGGAAGGGATATCTGTCAAATAATTGGGAATAATGGAATGATGGGAAGAAAAAAAAACCTGAGTGAGGGCAGGATTTGTGGAAAGATAAAAAGACAGAAGGGGCATAGAGTAGATAAAAGACTGTGATCTAGATTAGGTCATTTCCAAGTACACAGTAAGATTCTATCTATCTATCTATCTATCTATCTATCTATCTATCTATCTATCTATCTATCTATCTATCATCTATCTATCATCTATCTCTCTATATCCCTAGATAAACAAAGGAAAACTGCCTGGTGAATCAATTCTCTGATTTAGCTACAAATAAAGGCAAACATGCTTATTTCATCCTTCAGAAAAAAAACAAAATAGCTACATTCCGAAAACCACCCCACATATTTAATCTTAATTGTCGAACATAGTAGCATTCTATATATATATATATATATTTAGTCTGTAAACAGACTTCCCCAGCTGTTAAAAGATTTCATGATACAGAAGTTTTGCCATAAAAGTTCCTTAACCTTTTTCCAAGTAATGAAAATCTGGATTTTCTTCAGAAATTCACTCTATTTCTGGTATCACTAGGGTCCCCCAGCTTTCTTCTGCAACCCAAGAAAATATCGGTTTTTCATAAGAGGGCTATCTCACCACATTCCTGCCTCTTTACTGTGTACAGATCTTCAGAATTTAATTTCCATCTGAAACCAAGGCAACGAATCATCTACCATCAATATTCTTGTCCTCTCCCAGTCTATGTCCATGTCTATATTGCTTATAGCTAATTTTCCTTCACATATCCATTACCATTTAAAATCATAACATGATGCAATCAAGATTTTGATTTTTTATACTTCTGAATGCAGGCTTGATGCTATGTCAATATACCAACATAATTATAGATACCAAGAATGGTTCTACATATGTATATTGCTATATCTTCCTGGCCATGATCGTGTTGCATCATTTACATTCTTCAGAACTGATATGCTGACAAATATAAAGCAGACCAGGAACTGGAAATTTAAAAAGAGTTGGAGACCACAACTCAGCAACCTGTCCTGATTACCACAGAAAAATTTAAAATTTAAAAATTTAAAAGTTTGGGGGATTCACAAGGGCAATAGCAGCAATTTGGCTTGCACAGATCTCCTGGTCTCACTCCTATTCTCAAGCTTCCCTCCACCCAAAAAACTGGCTAACATTTGCTACTGATACATGGCTATTTTAAAATCTAACTTCAGCTTATAATGTGGTGGTGTGGGAAATATAGCAAGAAATAAGGCTATATGGATTTCAAAGAATCTCATGTCCCAATCTTTAACTGTTTTTTTAAATTATTATTTTTGCTAAAGAAAAATCATTCTTTTGAAATTTGGTCAATTTACAGTACCAAGATATTATAAATAACACGCTTGGTGGCATGCATGGCTCATTGGAGAAAAAATCCTATACCTCTTCTCTTATTTCTTATTTCTCATCTTGTATCTCTTATCTCAGCATGAAGAAATGATTTTTATAAATTTACCATCCAGTGCAAAGCAATTTGGGGAAGAGAAGAGAGGGACACTCAGCTTCTGGTCAACTTGAAGACAGCTAAGTGAACAACAACTGGGTAATTTTTTCTGCGAACTCCAGACTTGCAAAAATGTAGACATGTCCATGACTACAACACTATAAATACCAGCCGAGTGATACAAAGTGAAGACATCTTGAAAGTCTTCCAAATTCATTTAAACATGCATAGTAACAGATGGGAAACAGACAAGATGATGGTCTAGAAATCTTTTATTTCTGCTTTCTTTTATTTCTATTCAATACACTACTTGAGAATTAATTTCTTTACTCTGTAAATGAATCTTCACTATAAGATACCAACAAGCATTGCTAAACCTCATAATATTTTAAATATACTGCACTGTGTTTTATGTTATATGGGTTTGGGGTTCCATGAGAACTCATTCATAGTATTGGTAACTAAATTTGAAAACATTCTTTCAAATAAATTGCAACAATGAGTCTGCTAGTTTAAGATTTTAAACTTTAAAAAATGATATTCTTATTTCAGCTTGATAAAACAAATACAGTTGCTGCCTAAAACTATTAGGTCCTCTTCCCTGATTATAATCATATGGCCATCATTTTAAGTTTTGGTCACATTTATTAAATGCACATTACTAACAATTTTTTAATAAAAGCTTGGAACCAGTATACTATTTCCACAAAGCGAGTTAGATTTCTATTAAGAGATTATCAGAAGGAAACAGAGACTTTGAAACCCACTTTGCTTAAACCTGCCAAGTTTCTAGAGTATAAACATTTGATAGGTATTCCTATCCAATTGTAGTATGAAACAGAGAGTAAGGTGCACAATAAAATATAGTTGTTTTTCTTCTCCATTATCCATTCAAAAAATGTTTCTCTATATCATGTTTGCTTTTGCTTATTCTGATTTACAACAATTCACTAAGGTTTCACTTAGACAACAGCGCTTCCAATCCTGACAGTGGAGAGCACTGTGATTTTCATTAAAATCACTAGGGAAGGAATAATATTTTTCCTAGAACATATGACAGCCTCCCCAACTTGGCCATTCTCCAGATGCATGGACTTCAAAGCCTACAATTCTCAGTATTCTGGGAATTCTGAGACCTGAAATATAGATATGTTTCAATTAGTATGGTTAATGAATACCACAAAATTGTCCCATTACTCGAATTCACATTATTTGAAGTTATGAAAAATAAGGTAATTGCTTCTGGCTTGATTGAAATAAACAATTAAAACTTTTAGACATAAATGTTTATATGTTTATTAATAAAATACCATATAACAGTCAAAGAGGATAAACTGTAGTTCTTTGAAATGATCTTTTTTTTAATCTTTCCTTGAACGGAATCTTTCTCCATTTAGCACAAACATCTAAAATCCCAATGAAAATTGTGCAAGGGCCAGCTTTGCATACTAACTGAATTTTGGTTTGCATTAAATACAACCTGGTAGCAATTCATAAATCATACTAAATTGAATTTTGCAGAATTTTAATTCACACTAATCTCAGCCTAGTAGCAAGATACATTTGAAGACAAGCTAGATTGGGGAGAAGCTGTTGCAAAGCCTTCGTAGAGAGGGGAGGGGGAGAGAAAGCACGGGGGAAACTAATATGCTGCTGCTGTTAAGGTGGCAGAAAAAGAAAATCTCGACTACTTTTAAGTTTCCTGGCTAATGTAAGATTTCTGGCTGCGGATCACTAGAGCAAGAGGGACTATTTGAATGGAAGAAACACAAATACTACTTTTGATTGTTTGTTTTATCTTTGGAAGATGGACAAGCAATCAAGAAAAATAGTGCTTTTAAACTAAACTTGGTTGTCTGAGCTGTGCTTATTTTGCTGTCACTTCCATTGATCTGACTTCCAAGCAGAAATAATAGTGCTGAAACTATTATTTGAAAAGAATAATAGACGCAGCAGTGAGACAACTTCTGTCCTTAAACCTGAGCTTGCTTTGTGATGTTTTCCTACTAGTTGTAGATAAGATGTATGCAGCTGGTGCCCACCATGCAGGGAATTTTGGGAATTATTCAGGAGGTGTTGGTTAAGAGGGGATTGTTTTAAAAGAATTTTAAGGAAAAAATGATTTTCCTTCAGTGAGATCTCTTTGTGATAATGTTCTTAATAAGAATAGCAAACCAATAGAATGGGGGCAATTTGGTCTCTGATGGATCACACACTGAATATGGTGATCTTCTACTTCTCAAAAATGTTCTTCCCTGCTTTTTTTAAGATGATATACATAAATCCATCTGCATTCAAACAATGAACTGTTATCACCGAGCCATTCTATATCTCTCATGATCATCTTTCTATAAAGGATAGGTCTTAAAATTTAGAGATTCAAGAGCTTATTCGGAAAAAGAATAAACTAAGTTACCTGGATAATAAAGCATCCTTTGAGTGTGGTTATTTGGGTAACAATATGGTTGTGGGTCACCTCTATCTTCTTATGGGATATATTTTCAAATTGACAGAATAACAGAGTTGAAAGGGAACTTGAAGATAACAGAATCACAGAATAGTAGATTTGGAAGGGACCTTAGAGGTCTTCTAGTCCAACTCCCTGCTCCGGCAGGAAATCATAATTCTGACTAACTTTTACAGTTCTGGCATTCTTTGGAAGACTCCCATCCATGTTAACAAGACCTGGTTCTGTTTAGGCAAGGTCACCTAAGTGCCATCAATAGTGATATAAAACCACAGTGACTGATCAGCTAAAGTAAATTAAGGTGGGATAGATTTTATTTTTTATTTTATTTTATTTATATTTATATGCCGCCTTTCTCTGGAGACTCAGGGCGGCTTACAATGCGTTAAGCAATAGCCTTCATACTTTTTGTATACTTATACAAAGTCAGCTTATTGCCCCTACAATCTGGGTCCTCATTTTACCCACCTTAGAAAGGATGGAAGGCTGAGTCAACCTTGAGATACAAGTGTTCTCTTTTGACTTCCAGGTTATAGGGGACTAGGACCCAATCATCTGCCTATGAACATACCAGTTTCATTGTACATACTTAGAAATATATCCTGGAAATATTTATCTATCCACATTCAAACATAATGATAATTATCAAAAGTGATAACTACACTCACTCTGTGTTCTTTCTTATTTATTTTTAAATGAGGCAGAGGCATTCTTGTGTTTCCCCCCTTTGTCAATTTTTTTTTGTTATTTGCCATCAACTGCTAAAACTGACATAGGAAACTGATTTCTAATCAGAGCATAAGAAAGTTCTGTTGTTTTCATGTTATACAGTATATCACAATTGCATAAACTATGTGAACTGATATAATGTATTCTGTGTAAAATGTAAATTAAGCAAACCGATGAATTTCCAACAGGTGCTTCTGAATATACACTGACTTTGCCTTATCAAGTAGCAATGCAAAAATAGTACACAGGAGATTTATGGTTCATCACAATCTATTCAATTGGAAATAGAATTGTCTATATATCTTTCAATGCTATCATTCCACTTAATTTAGGGTTACCACACATCTGGTTAAAGAAGAACATGCCTTTTTGTCTTTTGTCTTCATGTTCTTGTCTGGCAGGTATAGCCTTAGAATCAAATATTGTCTGGGTTTTTCAGTATCTTAACAAGATATCTCTTCCCATCACCCATCTCCTTCCACTTATGACTGTATGACTGTAACTTTGTTGCTTGTATCCTTACGATTTATATTGATATTGTTTCCTAATTGCTTATTTGTACCCTATGACTATCATTAAGTGTTGTACCTTATGATTCTTGATGAACATATCTTTTCTTTTATGTACACTGAGAACATATGCACCAAAGACAAATTCCTTGTGTGTCCAATCACACTTGGCCAATATAAAATTCTATTTTATTCTATTCCTGGGCAGCTTTTCTCAGTGGCGCAATGTTTCCCGCTAACTCTAAAAGGCCTAACTGCAAGTTAACAAGCTCAGCTCTGTGACCTTCATTAGTTGATTAGAATTGTCCCCCCCCCCATGCACTGTTGCCTGAAATAGATAAAACCACAATCAGTTACATTCCAAAAGGAGACCTAGAACACTCCTGCCATCTGTGAGTGCCCCCACCCTTTGGAATCAACTTCCCTTGGGGCTCTGGTTGGCCCCTGACCTTCGCACCTTCCACCGTGAATTGAAAACCTGGCTATTTATGTCCCCCAGCCTGGACTGATAGGGTAGTATATTTTAAAATTTGTAAAGCTTTTCATATTTTTGTGTATATTTGTTGATTTTAACAGTTGCTTGGTCGATTGTTGTTGTGAGCCGCCCTAAGTCCTTGGAGATAGGGTGGCATACAAATTTTATAAATAAATAAATAAATAAATTGAAAAAAAAAATCTTTCTAATGCTGGAAAAAGTAATTTCATATACACGTAGGCCCAAGTACATTTTTTATTTAGTTTTTGTAGTCTTTCACTGTAATATTTTGTCAGGGATGCCAAGAAAGTATGTCAATTTCCCTCCCCCCTGCCTTTGTCCTCCTTTTCAATTGTGTCTTTTCCGAAATCTGTACAAATTGTTCTACTAGTACAGCGGTTGTCCCCTAATTCAGTCTTTTGAAAAATAATCTTATTTCTGTGATTCCTTTTCTGTTTTGGTGAACACAAAAAGAAAAGCTATGGATCAGCATAATTAATTCTTCCCACGCTAGCAGCTGTTCGTTTTGAAATCATATGATTATATATAATTGGCTCTCAGCTTCAGACAATACAAAGGTATATTATCTTAGTTAAGACTTTTAGTCAAACATTTCCTTTGGTATGAAAAGGATTTCAAAGTTCACAAGATTCACTACAATCTACTTTGATGTATGTGCCAATTAGAGTTGGTGTTCTTGCTGAAGATCTCTGAGGCCTTCAGTTTGGTGGCCTAGTTGTGGATTTATCATTCCCAATTGTTTACAATTTTATTTTGTGAAAGTGAGTGCAAATATGTCCTATAATTTAACTGTTGTTAAATAAGCTTCATTCTGACTTAATATTTTAATGCTCTAGTCTACCTCAATGAGAGAAATGAGAAGCAGCTACTATTTCATAACACAGTCTGATAACCATGGTTAAGTGAATTAAAGCAAACAATCTGCTCATATCACACCTCTTTCATTTCTTTCATTCTGGGAACTTTTTTTCTTTTCTTCCATTCAATTGTGTCCAATGCTTAGTGACCTCCTAGAGCAGGGCAGGGGCGGGTTCCAAATCCCGTTGCTACCAGTTTGCTTGTGCGTGCGCATTTGCGTGGCACTTCTGAGCATGCACAGAAGCATCTGGGTGGGTGGGCGGAGCCTCCTGCCGCCACTGCTACTGGTTCTCCCGATCCAGTGTGAACCAGTAGGAACCCACCACTGGAGCAGGGATGTCAAATTCAATTTCATTGAGGGTCACATCAGGGTTGTTTTGACCTCAAGGGTGCTGGGGGGCGTGGACAGCTTGTCACGCATGGCGGGGGTGTCTGTGGTGGCCTGAGCGCTTTGCCAGTGAAAATGGAACTTGGGAGGGCCACTCCATTTTTGCTGGCAGAGGGTTGCAAGAGGTTGTCACAGCTGAAAAGAGAGCTTGGGTGGGACACGTGCAGCCCTCCCAAATTTCGTTTTTGCTGGCAGAGAGCTGCAGGAGGCAGTCGCAGCTGAAAATGGAGCTTGGGAGGGGCATCGTGGACCAGTCCTTCACTGTTTCCAGGGGGGCCCTGCAGGCCAGATCTAAGCACCCAAAGGGCCAGATCCAGCCTGTGGGCCTTGAGTTTGACACCCCTGGCCTAGAGAAGTCCCTGCAGTTTTCTTGGCAAGGTTTTTTCTGAAGTGGTTTAACCTTTTCTCCTTTCTAGGGTTGAAAGAAAGTGACTGGCCCAAGGTCACCCAGCTGGCTTTATGCCCACATCAGGACTAGAATTTATAGTCTTCCAGTTTCTAGCCTGATGCTTAACCACTTAAATTATAGCAGTAGTTTCATAATCTATAGTGTGTACATTTTAGATCAGGTTACAATAGGCATTAAACACAGACTTAATATAAGCATGAAATTATTTTGTTGCAAAAGAAAAAGAAAGATGGGATATCTGTGGGTGATAGTAGGATAACATGAACCTATAAAATGGAATCTTAAATGGATTACAGTCTTAAATGAATTATTGTCTTTGCACCATAAAACCTAGCAATGAAATCTGATGTTATCATAATGAAAATGTGTTTATTTCAGGGAACTCCAGATGTAATTATTGATGAGAACTATTTTTTTAAAAAATAAACTCATAGTTGTTACTGAACTCTCTGAAAAAGATAGTATGATCGGACATAACTGTCTGAGGCCTAACAACATATTGTAATGGAATTATGACTGGAGAAAATAACACCCAAACATTAGATTGCACTTCTTAATTCAGAGATTCTGAATCCTTGAATGCCTTTCTGGATAAGAACCTGTTCTCATAAAATGAAAGTCATATGGTTTACCACTAAATAGAAATATCTCTTAAACAGAATCCAGGAAATATGACCAAAAACACAAGAAAGCCAGAGTAAAATATGTTCTTGCTAAGAATCATAACAGCATTAAAGCTCAAAAGTCTTCCCACATAAACTATATCCAGTCTATCTTATTGCCCATTATTTCCACTATCACATACTATATTTAAATATTACCAATAATATTGAATCAATGAATTATAAACTATCTTTCCAAAGTACTTATATTAGACTCATACGTGTAAGGCTTTTTTTTAATTGAATCTGATAGATAATTAAGTAAATAATTCAACAAACATATCTAGATCCATAATCTGTTCCTGCCAGTGGCATAGACAATCTCATGAGGCAAGCTGAATTTTCAACTGAAGGCATGCCTTCCAGAGTTTCCAGAATAAAATGAATATATTAATGAATAAATTGATGGATGAATAAGTAAAACGTTACAGAAATGTAGGAGACGTCTAACATGTTTTCCAGGAAAAAAAAAAAACTTTAGGAAATTGGAAGACGGATTTCAGCACTCGATTAATTCAGATAATGTCACTACTTAACTATGTCTTTAAAAATAGGGTACATACTATGCTATTAAGTAGACAGGTGTTTCAGCTAAAAGTGAAAGGAACTGCAGAGTAACACGTCAATATACCCTGGGTTAAATAGGCAACCATTTCTTGCTTCTCAACACTTCAAAATGATACAAAATAGAAAGCAATAGTTGCTACCAAAATCTAGAAAATGACTCTAATTTTATTTATTTTCAAGTTCAGAATGAAAGGAGTTCATTCCAAAAGCCAGATCTTACTTCCTTCTATTGAATGTCTTCAACCTGAGCCAAATAGCTCATTCAAAAGGTTTCTAAATACATTTAAATTGATGCAGCCTAAACCAATAAGTATATATAATGTGGCATGCAAAATTATTGCTGCATTCACTGTTTGAACAGTATTTTAAAAAATTAAGCACATCAAGTGAAATTTGATAATCTACCATCAATTATTCTCCCCTTGCTTATTTGATATGCTGATTGAAGTCTAAATGCTCATTAACAGTAATAAAATTACTGTAATGTAGAATATTCTTCATATGAAGAAAGCATGTGTTCAGCAATTAAAAAGAACTTCTTCCAGATAAATTCTAGTTTAAAAAAGGCAATGAAAAGGGTAAAAGTTCCTCCCTGTTGGATATGTTTTCTACAGGTAGTCCTCATTCATTTAGTGACTGTTTGAAGTTACAACGGTACTGGAAAAAAGTGACTTTTGACCATTTTTCACATTTACAACCATTGCAGTATTCAGATGCTTGGCAATTGATTCGTATTCATGACGGTTGCAGTGTCCCGGGTCATGTGATCACCTTTGGCAATCTTTTGACAAGCAAAGTCAGTGGGGAGTCCAGATTCAGTTAACAGCCATGTTACTAATTTATAACAACTACAGTGATTCTCTCAACTTTGGTAAGAAAGGTGGTAAAATTGGGCAAAATTTACTTAACAAATGTTTTGCTTAGCAACAAAAATTTTGGGCTCAGTTATGGTTGTACATCGAGGACTACCTGTATATTCCAATCCTCTGGAGTCAAAATGCTGCTGAGCAATTAAAAACAACAACATCTCTAAACTTTAGTAAGCTGACAAAAGGAAAATTGGTAAAAGAATTGTAAGCTTAAAAGGACATATTTTACAAAAGAAAAAAAGTTCACAAAGTTCCTTGCCAACTGAGATATTATCATATAGATGAATAATCTCACAAAATGGAACTATAATGTAACCTTTTTTCAAGAATATTTCTCTCCTTCAAATCATTGCTAAAAATTCAAGCAGCAAATTACCGTAAGTCATTTGTGACTATTCCATGCTTGAAAGAAAACACAAAGAAAGGATTTTGCTCTTGAGGAGAGTAAATTATTCAAACTAGGATATGCTAATTTCTTTCTGAAATCATGAAGGAAATGTATTAACCAAATGCTTTCCATGGAAGCAGCAATGTTTTCCAGTATCCCAGAACCATTCCCTTGAGTGGAAAAGCAACAGCAAACTACATCAAATACCAAGTTACACACATTGGCAAAAGGTCCAAAGCAGTGTAGTGTTGAAGATGTCAGAGCACAACTGGAGAGACCCAGGCTGAAGTCCACATTTAGCCATGGGGATTTACTTAATGACTGTTGTGGTCCGCGGCGGCCAGTGGAGCTGGCAGCAGAGTCAGACAGTGAGGAGGTTGGGGAGGAACATGGGCCAGTCCTGGGTGCTGGGGAAAGCTCAGACAAGGGCTCTGCGTCAGAGGCAGAGAGGGAGATAGACAGCAGTGAAGCAGAGAAACAGCTGGAGCCCGTTCCCAGTGTGCGCATGCACAGAGCTGCCAGAAGGCAAGAACAACTCAGAAAGCAGGGTCGACTTGGGGGTAAAGCCACACCTTGGAGATGATTGGCCCCTCCCACAGGAAACAAAAGACGAGCAAATGGAGAGGGGGCTTTTGCAGGAAACAATTTGTTCGTTCGGTAGTTTCAAGAGTGGAGAGTTCTGTTTGTGATTCTAAGAGACTCTGTGCCAAGTTTTGTCTTACTCTGTGTCTGGAAACAAGGTACGTGGCAGCTTGCCAAACAAGATAAGGTGTGTTGAGAAATATTCCTTTGAAAAACTGTTTGGACAAACCTTGCTGATTGTGAATGAAAGTAATTCACAGTCGTGTACATAAAAGAGGTTTTGCTGGGACAAATTCCTAATTCCTGTTTCTTGCTTTTTAAGGCAGCCTAGGTCAGAACAATGACTTTGGCCAAATGCTTTGTGGTAAATGTTCACAGAGTTGTTCCCGAGTAAGCTCCCTGTATAAGAAATCTTTTTTTTTAATTGAAAAGTTTTAAAATATTTTTACAAACAAATTCCCCCCTTCCTCCCCCCGCCCAGTCCCTCTCCCCCCCGACTTCCCAGCGATCTTCAGCTCTCTGAGAACATGAAAGATATGATTTTTTTCCTAGAATTTCTCTCTCATGTTTGCAGGGTGTACATATTTTTGTAACGCACTCACTACACCATCAACACATGATGCGATGACTTTTTTTTTTTCTCAGTTGGTTTGTGCCAATGCCTAAGGCTGATTATGGCTGAGAAATGACTAGTTCAGGCCACCCAGCTGGCTTTCTTTCCACTGAAGACTAGAATCTGGGTCTCCTCACTCCTATTATAGTACTCTGGTCTTAAAATGTATTTGGGACATCCAGATTTTATATGTTCAGGTATTTTCACTACCTCCATTCCCAGTAGAACTGGCCTGTCCTATGTACTTCTTTTCAGTGTGGCTTCTCGCCATTTTCCATATAGAACCTAGAACCGTGATTGTGAACCTATGGCACAGGTGCCACAGGTGGCACACGGAGCCGTATCTGTGGGCACGTGTTGCCTTAGCTCAGCTCCAGCACGCATGCGTGCACCGGCCACCTGATTTTCAGCCCTTCCGGGCCCACCGGAAATCAGGAAACAGACTGTTTCCAGCCTCCAGAGGGCCTTCGGGGGGATAACGAAGGCAATTTTCTCCTTCCCCAGGCTCCTAGAAAGCCTCTGGAAAAGCCTCTGGGCGAAAAATAGGCCTACCGGGCCCACCGGGCCAAAAGTGGGGGGAACGCGGGGGGATCACACATGCGGGGGACAGGGTGCATTGAATTATGTGTGTGGGCACACACGCACACAACCCCCCCCCCTGTGCTCCCACTTTTGGCATGCGACGCCAAAAAGGTTAGCCATCACTGACCTAGAACATAGAATATTAGGGTTGGAAAGAATCTGGAAGGCCTTGTAGTCCAACCCTCTGCTCAAGCAGGGGATCTTATACCATTCTGGACAAATGGCTGTCCCATCTCTTCTTGAAAACCTCCAGTGATTGAGTATCCACAACTTCCAAATTTAAACTGTTCCATTGATCGATTGTTCTGACTGTCAGGAATGTTTTCCTTAGTTCTAGGTTGAATCTTTCTTCGTTACTTCTTGTTCTGCCCTCAGGTGCTTGGTAGAATAGGTTGACCCTTTCTTGTCTGTGACAGCCCCTCAAATACTAAAAGACTACTATCGTATCACCCCTAATCCTTCTCTTCTAGACATACATTATTCCCTCAGTTGTTCATCATATGGTGTAGCCTCTTTATCACCTTCGTTGCTCTTCTCGGCACCCTTTCTCAACATCGTTTTTGCATTTTATGAGATAAAAGGCAATGTTTTGTCATAGTGGCCCTCATCCTGAAGATGAGACTTCCTACTAGAGACCTAGCTACCATCCACCTTGGAATACTTTCTTCTGGAAAGCAACTCAAATTAAAATCCTCCAAAATACCTATAATCCTCTGTCACATAGGCAGGGGTTGGTGCCTTGTTATCATCACAATCATTTTATTTTATTATCCTATTAATATTATTTCATTAATTTAATGTTTGTATAAGATTTTACTAGATTTTGTGTATTATTGTTAATTGCTTTGAGATGGTACCTATAGATAGCAAACACAATACACCTAGCATTATAAATGAGAATTTCTTTGTATCCAATGAGGTGTGGCTACAGATTGTACATTATTTCCAATGCATAGTTAAATATATTGGTAAAATATATTAATTAACTATAGTAGTTTTGTCAGAGGTGTCTATGACTGGTGCTGGCTCTCCCTCTACTCACTATTGGTTCTAACATTAATACAGCCATAAAGAAGCTGACCCCTGGTTTATCTATATTTTAGAAGAAACAGATAAATTAAAAGAACCCAAATTGCCTAATGGCATCAATACAGGAACACTTTATGAAAATAAACTGTATCTTGTATTTCAGTAAAAATGCATCCTGTCCCTAAAATTAATTCTGTGGCTAAACGAATTGAAGGAAGCAAACTTAATAACCTTCTAACTAAACCACAGCAGTGGTGGGTTACCCCCGGTTCCCACCGGTTCTATAGAACTGGTAGTAAAACCGGCGGGAAGCTCCGCCCACCGACCCCGACATCATCAAAATGCTTCTCTACATGCGCAGAAGAGCGTGTGTGCGAGCAAAGTGTGTGTCCGTGCAGCCCCATTGCGAACCGGTAGTAAAGGTAAGTAGAATCCACCCCTGAACCACAGGGGTGACCAACCTGGGATATGAAAGCCACATATCATCTTGGACTTTATTTCCCCAGTTCTTGGCCCTTTGGTGACAAACAATTCATCCTTTTGGCAAGAGTGGTCTATTCCTTGCTAATAACTTGATAGGTTGGAAAACAAAGAGAGAATAGGGTAAAAATAGAGAATAGTCTGAAATAGGTTGTCTGAAAGAGAGAATGGTGAGCCTGCCCATTTCTGGTACTGGCTTCACTGGTAAGTAATGTGGCCCTAAGATAACTCTTGGTCCCTTTTACCTGAAACCCAAGTAAAGAATTGATGAGGAAACTAGTATATTCTTCCACAGATGGAACACAGCATGTACAGATAGTCCTTGACTTACAACCATTCGTTTAGTGACCATTTGAAGTTAAAACAGCACTGAAAAAAAGTGACTTATAACCAGGTTTTAAACAACTATTTTTTATTATTATTATTATTATTATTATTATTATTATTATTAATATTAATATTAATATTTCTATGCTGCCCACTCTCCAAGGACCCTGAGCAGCTTACACCAAAGACAGTATACTAAATAGCATATTGCCCCCTACAATCTGGATCCTCATTTTACCCACCTCGGAAGGATGGAAGGCTGAGTCAACCTTGAGCCAGTGAGATTCGATCCGCTGATCTGCTGAACTAGCAGTCAGCTGAAGTAGCTGCTGTACTACACTCTAACCACTGTGCCACCTCGGCTCTTCCAAGCAGAAGAAACTATTGTAACATCCCCATGGTCATGTAATATAAATTCAGATGATTGGCAACTGGCATGTATTTATGATAGTTGCACTATCCCGGGCCATGTAGATAATAATAAATGGCCACAAATGGCTTCCAACAAGCAAAGTTAATGTTTGATTAACTTAACAACTGCAATGATTTAATATTTGTTTATTATTGTAATATTATGTTTAATAACTGTGGCAAAAAGGTCATAAAATGAGTAAAACTCACTTAACAACTGCCTTACTTAGAAACAGAAATTTTGGGCTCAATTGTAGTCGTAAGTTGAGGACTGTAACTCAAAAATCAGCATTGAGGCTGCTGTTATTAGTCTTGTACTTAAAGACATGTCATACAAATGAAAAATAAGTAGAATAAGTGATACTAAAATACAAGGACAGACGCTGAAATCTCCAGTTTCAAAAAAATAAAAACAAGAGGATTAGTGAATTTTTCTTTTGTAAGGTGAGTGTAGGATTGCAAGTAGAAGTCAAAGATTTTTCCCAACTAAGAGAGCAGAAAACTGAGGGGGAAAAAAGTATTTGCTTTTCATCCACCTCTTTTACCTCTGGGATATTAATCTGTCAAGGAAGCAGCTATGTTCCATTTGTGGAACAATTGAATAGAAAATAGCAAAACAATAACACTTTTTTCTAAAACTGTTTGCTCTCCTAATAGCCTGATCTCCTAATAGCCAGTGATGACTGGACAGTTTGCTTCTCAAATATTCCCAATATCGCTCCTGGATGTTCCCAACTAATAAGTATACAGCCAACATAACTCAAGAGTTTTAGCAATTAATTACCGATACTTAATGCTGATCAAGTCAGACATGATTTTTAATGACTACTCAAACATATTCTGCCATGCAGTCATGCCCATAGAGTTTTTTGACAACTGTACTGAAATAATTTGCTATGGTGCTCCTACTTGGCTCAGGAGGTAATCACTATAATGTTTATGTGGCAAAATACAAAATACAAATAGGGAGAGCTTTCTCCTCAGGTACAAGTATTGGGCAAAATCTAACTGGCAGCATGCAGCCTTTTATTGCAAGTAATAACATTATCTGAACTTCATTTCAGAAGTCTCCGTTTTCTCTCCTGGCTTGTAGACAGTTGTTTGAGAAAGACAGTAAATGTACAGATATCTTAATGTCTCTAATCCCAACAACCTGTCCCACAACATTAACAGCAGGCCTTCTCTAACCTCCAAAAGAAAAATCAGTCATTGTGCAATACTTTATGCCATAGAACATGTCTTTGTATGAGTGAATTCTTATTTGAAGTCAGTGAAAGAGTAGAGTTGAAGATCAGGGTTTTTTTGGTCAATTTTGATCTTCCCTTTTCTTTCAGAGCTGCACAACTCTGACAACCCTCACTCAGGGGTGAAAGCTAGCAGGTTCTGACAGGTTCTGGAGAACCAGTAGCAGAAATTTTGAGTAGTTCGGAGAACCAGCAAATACCACCTCAGGCTGATCCCAGAGAGGGGAGGGAATGGGGATTTTGCAGTATCCTTCTCCTGTCATGCCCACCAAGTCATACCACGCCCACCAAGCCACACCCACAGAACCGGTAGTAAAAAAAAAATAGATTTCACCACTACCCCCACTCCTTCATATGTGTGGGGTGTAAAGTACCAGACTGAGCTGCAGTTGATCTGTTGGTGTCCCTGTCCTGGGTTGTTCTTTCTTCAACCCATGTACATATGAGAAGTAAGTCTCAATATTTGCATGCATGCCTCCCTTCCCTCCCTTCCTTCCAGCCTGACCACTGTACTCCCATTTCACCTGTGGTCACAATTTGAGGAATCAGTAGTCCTCATCAAAGATAGTAATAGCCTGTGTAACAGAAACCAAAGACAAGGAAGGACAATATCCCACCATAATTATTATGCTGGGTTTATTTTTCAGTTAAATGAAACAAACTGTTCAGAAGAAATTCTGTTTAACTATAATACTAAATGTTGAATGAAACCCTCTATAGCCATTCCTTATCTCTCCTTTAGCTCTTCAAATATTTTGGACCACAAGTGTTGGTGGCTTGCTGGGAAGCCAAGTTTGACTTGAGCAAGTTGGTACTTTAGTTTACCAGATGACTATCAGCTCGATAGTGAGTAATTGGATTCGTTTTTAGAAAAATACTATTCATTCTCTGAAAATCGAAGCTGACTCCATAAAAGCAAGCTAGCTTAATTGCTTAGATAGTGCAGTAAATGTTAGGAAAAGTGAATTCATGTAATTGCTAAACTGACTATTCTTTTGAAAATTGCTTGTCAAATGCTAAGTGACCACTGATTGCAATGAGCCATATCCTTTGAATTGCTAAACACTTTAAGTGTCTAAATTATTTTTATCTGCAGGCAGTATTCAATTGGCAAGAAAACTACACGAGCTACAGTCCCTTATTCTGAGATGCCCATTTTTCTAGGTAGCCTAAATCCATCAGTTCAAGAGCCTCTTCAGAAAAAAAATTGTCATTGAAAAATATTGCCATTTATTCATAAAACTGTAGTTAAGCTCCAGTGATAAATTGCAATAACATATTTTTATTTATTTATTTGTCGACTACTTATTAGATAATATATATATATATTTATTTATTATTTTATTTTATTGGTTCAATTTATATGCCGCCCTTCTCCAGAGAGTCAGGGCAGCTTACAATGCGTTAAGCAATAGCCTTCATACTTTTGTATATACTTGCTTAGTAAGGCTTTTGGCCCCTCCTAAGTGGTGTTCTTTTTTATACAAAGTCAGCTTATTGCCCCCACAATCCGGGTCCTCATTTTACCTACCTCGGAAGGATGGAAGGCTGAGTCAACCTTGAGCCTGGTGAGATTTGAACGCACAGTAATTGCAGACAGCTGGCAGCTAAGTGCTACTTTAACAGCACTTTAGTCTGCTGTGCCACCAAGGCTCTTATAAGCATGAATTGAATACATAAAATGAATACAATTAAAAGGAACATTAGGACAGAGACGCTAGACACGCTGGTGCTCGTATGCACGCCCCTTACAGACCTATGGGAATGACCTTGGGCGAGTGGATAAGAGAAGCTGCCTAAGGAATGGTCAGATAAGAGTAGGGTGGAGGAAGATAGCAATAGCACTTAGACTTATATGCCGCTTCATAGTGCTTTACAGCCCTCTCTAAGCAGTTTATAAAGTCAGCATATTGCCCCCAACAATCTAGATCCTCATTTTACCAATCTCAGAAGAATGGAAGCCTGAGTCAACCTTGAGCCGGTGAGACCCGAACTGCCAGTACTGTATTCTAACCACTGTGCCACCCCATCTCAAGATATTTAGTGGGGACCATCTCCCCAAAGTTCTCAGACTGTAAAGGAGACAAGGAGATGGCAGGTGATTTGTACTTTCAGATTTGCAGGATCCTGTTAATGTTAATCAAGTAGAAATAACTCATCTGGTTACATTTCCTATTGGTGTATCTGGGAAGGCTGACATAATTTCTCCTAAATTCAGCTAAAATTGAGAACTTAATGCGCACAGTCATATACTATGCTTAATAGCAACTACAGAAACAGTTTCTCATCAACATTTCAATATGTTTTTTTTTTCAATTTCCAAATCTCATGTAGAGTCCTAGGATTTCCTAGCATCAGACCTGATAAGAAGCAGGACAGGAGACCACCAGAAATATCAAGTCTGGAAATATGTACATTAATATCTTAATATTATGTTGTTGTTGTTGTTAGTTGTGAAGCCGTGTCCGACCTATCACGACCCCATGGACAACATTCCTCCAGGCCTTCCTGTCCTCTACCATCCGCTGGCGTCCATTTAAGCTCACATCAACTGCTTCAGTGACTCCATCCAGCCACCTCATTCTCTGTCATCCCCTTCTTCTTTTGCCCTCAATCTTTCCCAGCATTAGGCTCTTCTCCAGTGAGTCCTTCCTTCTCATTAGGTGGCCAAGGTATTTGAGTTTCATCTTCAGGATCTGGCCTTCTAAACAGCAGTCAGGATTGATCTCCTCTAGGACTGACTGGTTTGATTGCCTTGCAGTCCAAGGGACTTGCAGGAGTCTTCTCCAGCACTAATATACTAATAGATGAAAATCAAGTGAAGATTTCAGAGAAATTTAAAATTTAGAATCTATATCTCCGCTTATATTTTAAAACAAAATAATAGCCGTTGCGATATTGTTATTTTTAATATATTATTAAATTGCTGGGTTTCTGTGTTATACAAATATTTAAGTGCCTAAAAACAATACAACAAAACACAAAACGTGAAATGTAACTGCATAATCAATACAATTATAACAAAAATATTAAAATCAATTAACAGTCAAATGTTTGGCAAAAGAGAAAAAGTTTTACCATTTACTCTACTAGGGAACGATTTTATAGTTTGAGAATCATCTCGAGTTTTTGGGAGCATGCCATTGTAAATCTAAATAATAGACAAGTTCACAGCAGTAGAGATAATCCCTTACTTATGCTGTAAAATAATTAGAGTTCTACCACTAGACAAGAAAAGTAATTCATAGTCAACACAGATCTTTTTGTATAGGCATTCAAGAAAACAGCACATGATACAGAGGGTTGGACAGTATACCTACTGTACATTATCCCAGATACTACACACAATAGTAAACATACAAAATAATTCTTGTCATCTTGTGGAATCTGTTTCCTGATCTGGGACTTCTAGGAAAGAAATGGAAAATTGAAGATCGCTTGATTAAAAACGAAGCTGACAACTACAATAGAATGAAGAACCAATGAAAGACTGGCTCTTTGTAATTGTAACTTGAAATCACCCACTAGTTCTCCATATACTGGTAGTTGCTTCTCACACTAAGACTGCAAGACAACAGACTTTATCAGGTTTAGAGCTCCATGAGAGAAACGAAAGAATAGCTATTTTGCTCAACCCAAAGTCAATGCCCTTAAGGATGCTGGGTTTGCATACTTCCTGTTCTATAACTTTTGGAAATTGCTTGTTAATTGCTGTTCAGCTAATGGGACCTTTGGATCAAACATAACATAGCATTTAACATAATCAGGAAAATTTCCCTCAATCCTTGGTGATAGAAGATTAAAATACAAATTTAAGCATTGTTTTTCTGGAATAAACAGTAAAGCTTTTATTTTGGAAAGTTACAAATAGGCTAAGAGTCTAGATGACTTTGAAATAAGATTTTGGAATTAATTATGTAGAATCTTTCCCATGAGAAAATGCTTTTGTTTTGAATTCTGGGGAAAAAAAGACTTTAAAAATTGGATCCTAGAGGGAAGTAGAAGGAACCAAAAATTACAATTAAAGAATGCTTAAATTTGATTTATCAATACAGAATGGAGCAAAATATTTTAACATTCAGCAAATTGAAGGATATTCTTTAAAAAATGGCCCTAGAATTAATTTTATTAGTGTTTGCATCTATAGATAGACTGTGTTTAAATGTTGTTATGGAAGAGGAATAGGTTTTACTGGACAAGACTGAGATTGAATTGAAAGTGGATTTAAAAATGACAAGAATCTACAAGATCTACAAGAATGTTATGGAAAAGATGTTACATTGGACATACAAAAGAAATCACCCAATGCCTTAATAATTAAAAAGGTTTTACAAATACAAACCAACAGAGTGACCTGGATAATCTTTCTATACTGAATTTACAAAAGAGATTTGTTAAAATTTGAACAATTTTGTGAGAGGGGACAAAAAACATGAAAAGAAATCAGGTTTTAGGAATCAAGATTGCTCAAAGGAAAGAACATTTATTTTATCTAAAATGATTTGTTGTTGTTATCTTTGGTAATCCTTAATTGGCTTTTGCTGTTCAGGACTAAACAACAATGCTTTAAGGATTTCTTTATAGATAAGAGATGGGATATGGAAAGAAGAGTTTATTTATTGTATTTTAAGAGAAGGTGATGAAGTTAATAAAACTTTTTATACTTTGATGGGGAAAGTTATTTCTTTATATATTTCTTTTCTTCTTTACTATATTCTTATCTTTTATTTTCTTTTTTTTTTAATTTTCTGCCCCTTTTTTCTTTTATAGTTTGTATTACTTTTTTATTGTTGTAGATATACATTTAATAAAATTACTGTTCTAAAAAAAGAGACGAGATAAATCTTGCAAGTCTGATTGATTTTTTCCCTTTCCTTGTACCATAGGGAGTCAAGGCAGGCCAATCTGAATCTTTTCTAATTCTTTTTCTGATTCCCAAGCTCAACCCACTGTTTCTTGTACATGCTGTTGCAACCGCCTCTGAACAGTTTTTCCAAGGTTATCTCCATGGCTCCCTACACTACCCTGTTACTAGCCAAGAGTTTGAACTGTTTAATTTTTTTTAATGCACCTTTCTGGTAGGCTGACTGGGAGGCATTTGCACATGTCTTCCATGACAGCAACGACTTCTAATTTAATCTGTGGTAAAATCACACAAGCAGTTGTATGGCATTTTGACTATCTCAAAGAGCACAGAATACTTTTACAAAAATACTGTCTGTGCTGAGCACTGCATTAAGCCACAAGTGATGATTTATAAGCCACAATGCCTGGGCTTACTGATCAAACTGTAGAGGTAGTTTGACTTTGGTAAAACACAACAGGGGACTCAACAAGAGCCTGGTGGCGCAGTGGACTAAGTGCTGTTAAAAGTAGCACTTAAGTTTCCAGCTGCCTGCAATTACTGCAAGTTCAAATCCCACCAGGCTCAAGGTTGACTCAGCTTTCCATCCTTTCTAAGGTAGGTAAAATGAGGACCCAGATTGTGGGGGCAATAAACTGACTTTGTATAAATATACAAAAGTATGAAGGCTATTGCTTAACACATTGTAAGCCGCTCTGAGTCTCCGGAGAAGGGCGGCATATAAATCAATTTTTTTTAAAAAAAACTCACACTTTTCTGCATTCCTGGGAATTATCATGTTGGTAACCACCAACATTTCATTGGTCAAATGATCAATCTAGGAAGGGGCTGCAAAGATGATAACTCTCTTATGAAAGTACAAGATATTTTATAAAGCCAAGCAATTTGAAGACATCATCCCCAGTAACAAGTCAACAAAGAAGCTGGAATTTAAAGGGCAAACATTTAAATAGTAACCAGGGCAGGGGATCCATTGGAAATAGAATGCCTTCTGTGTAGTTGAATTGTTCTAAATCCCTAATCATGATGCCTATACTTTAAAAAAAGTCTTATCACTTGATTCATATGATTTCTACTATATTTAACTGAACAGATCCTCACTGCAACCTTTTAAATTATATGTTAGTGCAGTATTTTATGAATAGACTTCTTTTGTATTTCACTTTGGCATTCAACCATCCCAATGTTTTAAATAGAGCCATTTGTCAAAAGGCCAATGGTTTTATCACAGTGAAAATTGTGCAATCAGCCATGAGCAAGATCTGATAGCAAATCAAATGATTTGGATCAGTTAAGATGGCCCTTGAGCAGACAGATGCCTTCTGATTCCGAGATGTAGTCTTCACTTTTTTCAAAAATGCACTGAGAGAAGCCAGATTTTTGGTTATTATCTTTTCAGATTGTGCTATTATGAAATGCACATATTGTTCTTCTACAATTCATCTTTTAAATTCTGGCATGGCATATTTTATTTCCTCGGTTTATGTAATAATAATAGTTTCACTCTACTGCCTGTTAACAGAATTCTAGGCTTATGACTTGTTTCAAAAATCCAAGGCAAAATCCTGCTTTCAGTTGAAGTGGGCTGGCCAAAGGTTGACCATAAGAAAAAAATAAGACCAAAATCATGGCTATCTGAAGTCTTACAGGTATATTCTAACTCTGGTTTTTATTCACCACAGATACGCAAAATAGGGAATAACTTGAAAGATACCAATAATTATTCATCTGCCTTTCTATCAATGTTACAAAATGTTACAAAACTTTTAGAGACCAAGTTATGTAACATCAGTCAAGTGCAATTCTAATCATTATGTTTTAGAGCCTTAGGAAATAGGCAATAGACATAGATCCAAGTAACTAGGACAATACTAGAACTTGCTGTGACATTTAAATGGAGTAGCCTATATTTATTTCCTTGAAAAAAATATTTTTAATTAAAATTTTAATCTTTTTCCAACATGAGAATGAAGTTAAAAATATATTTTTCAAAGTTCTCTAAATTATCTGCTTTTTCTGCCATTACTCCCACCCTCTGGAACATCATGCCCATCGAGATGAGATCTGCACCCATCCTTTGGGCCTTCCAAAAGGGCCTGAAAATTTGGTCTCCCAGGGTCTCCTCCACCCCGAGGTACACCATGCTCTGCTTAATGACTGCAATGGAAAGATCAGGGATTGTGGTTGTTAAGTGAAGCGATCACTCAAGAACCACCACAATGTACAACCATAATTCTGGGCTCAATTCTGATCATACTGTACATACACTCTGTAGTTTATATTCCTAATCCTTACAGGAAAACTGGAAACCAAATAACAGTGAGACATAATTAGCCTTAAAATTATCCTTTACATTGTGAAGTGGGGGGAAAATGACAAATATAATGTAAACATTCAGTCTAACAGATCAATTAGGGGGAAAGGTGTCCATTAAATTTGAGTACCTGTTAAAAATGAAGATACATAACTAACATAATTTACCATAATTGTTTAATTATGTAAATTGATGCAAATGACATAAAAACATCAAATACAGTTATGCAAAAACTGACAGTAACTTTAAGAAGCAAAAAAAAAAAAATGTTTTAGAGTGCACTAAAATTCAGTCCATTTTATCCTGAATAAAAATTATCTGTAAAATTATGCTTTTACTGTATATACATACTTATTCATCATGCTATTTCCTTTTAAGTATCATGTAAACTAGAAAGAAAAAAAAAAGAAAGTAGAAGGCAGAAAAAGAAAAATGAGAAAAAGATTTTTAACTAAATGTAGTTTCTCTGAAGCCACTCACTTTTATTTCTCCATACCTTTGTCCTCACAAACTATTATCGTTTGCATTATGTCCACCTTCCATTTCATATCCTACCTTTTGTTCTTTAAAACTTCTCACACCTCCTTTCCAGGAGCTCATCACCTCCATGCAACTGTAACTGTCTTGGTCTTTTCCTTCCTCTTAATCCAATCAAACTTCAGTGATTGAATAATTCATTATTCATTCATTCTCTCTCTATTACTCAACCACATCAAAATACTTTTTTGTCCTGCTGGTCATTGACTTTTGTATTCAGTCCAAAATTTTACCTTATTCTGAATCACCTCTGCTCTCATTCTGGCTCACATACCTGAAAAGAAAACAGGTGTAGTTCTCAGCCATCAGAAGTTTGCCTAACCTTTTTTTTTAGATTAAGAAACAAAACAAAACAATTGAGTAGCTACAGATTACTATAGCTACTACAGATTACTAGATAAACAGATATGTATTAAAATACTTAAGTGTAAAATAAAAAATAAGTTGAGTGTCTAAGCTGCTTGTCCCCAAGGTACTAGTAACAAGTGGAATCCATGGCAAATTATCTGCTGTGCTGAATTGTGAGAAAAGATAGAAGGAAGGTATCAATTAAGTTCCCAGAGGAAAAGGCAATGTTGACAGATCTAAACACCATTTTAAGATCCAAAAGGGTTAATTAGAAAAGTAAGTGGAAATGCACCTTCTGCCAATGCCTGAATTTGTGGAGCTAGTTATGATTGAAGTAACACTAGCAATAGCACTTAGACTACTTCATAGTGCTTTTACAGCCATCTCTAAGCAGTTTTACAGAGTCAGCATATTGCCCCCAACAATCTGGGTTCTCATTTTACCAACCTCGGAAGGATGGAAGGCTGAGTCAATCTTGAGCCGGTAAAATTTGAACTGGTGAACTGCAGCTAGCAGTCAGCTGAAGTAGCCCAGAGTGCTGCACTCTAACCACTGCACCACCTCGGCTCTATTAAAGTAGTAGAAGAGCCAAAGGTTTCCATCAGTTAACCCAGAGGTTCCCAATCGTTTTCGGTTCGCGGCTCCCATAGCAATCCGACTTGCAACTGCGCGGCTCCCATAGCAATCCGACTTGCAACTGCGCATGCGCATTAGACGTTAGACCCAGCGGGCGGAATATTTCGCGGCGCCCTTATGACGATAGCGCGGCTCCCCAGGGAGCCGCGGCGCACAGTTTGGGAACCACTGAGTTAACCTATAGATGTGAAATCAAGGAAGCGCCAAAGTAAAAGCTGAGCAGATTTGGGTCAAAATTATAGCTTATAATTTCTTAGTTGGAAAAAAAGAATTGAGATTCTTCCTTTTATGCATCATTGTTTCCACGTATAGGGAAATATTGTTAGAGAAACATGGTAGAAGGAAACCTCTTATGATGCAGCTAAGAGTTGGGATATTAGAGTAACTGTGATTAATGGAGCTAATACAGGGCACACAGTTTAAATTATCAGTTCCTGAAATTTTGCTTTGGGCATTTCCAATACTGATACCCTTCACAGATGTTCGACTTTTATAAGTAGTTCTCATTAGCAAATGCCTCATATAGTAACCATTTGCAGTTACAACGGTGCTGAAAAAGTAACTTTACAATCAATCCTCACATTCACACATCTGTAAAGAAAATGAAAGAAGAAGTAAGATCATAAGCACAGTTGCATAATGACTGCTTTGCTCACGACCAAGCTGTAGATAACAATTGTGGTGGCTAAATAGGGACCACCTCTATACTTATTGTTCAGTTCAAATTTCATTCTTGAAATTATTTTTTTAAAAAATTTAAGTACAGTACATTACAATGTATTATATATATGGAAGAGAGCCTAGAAATTTACTTTAAATCTCCACAAGCAAACACATCTCTCCAAAAAAACAAACAGGTGGAGCTTTTCCCTTTGCGAAAGGCATTCAGTGATGAAAGACTATTGCTGTCAATATTCATTCTGAAAGATATAATGCATATTTTATATCCCCCAAAGTAGCCATTTTTATGAGGCTAAGAAGCAGCCTTGGTATCCTGCCACAAGGCCTTTTCATCCATAATTCAAAAATTAATGAAGGGATTGGGGACATAGTCAGCTCCAACTGTGCATTCAACAGAGCAACAAGCGAAAAGGCAGATAATTGCCATGTTTTGGCTGAAAAAAGCGTGAAACAAATCTGATTTGCCCCTCCCCCCCCCCACCTCCTAGGAAGTCATGAGGATCATTATGGTATGTGACAGATTCAAATGGCAGATTCTTTACATGCTATCTGCCAATTAAACTTTTTGGCTAATGCTATATTGTTAAATGTCTCTCTGTACTGCCATGTCTCTGGAGAAGGATATTAATTTTGTATTTAATCTTCAATAGAGACCATCATGACAGTTTAAATATTTCACATTGGACAAAATACAAAAGCATCATTCTACATTTCACCAGATGAACCACAGCTAAGTTGTTTGGATCTGCAGGACCAATTTAATTCCAGAATTCCGTTCTGTAATATTATCTATATACTTTGCTATTTGTCCCAATATATAGCAATAGCACTTAGACTTATATACCATCCCATAGTGCTTTATAGCACTTTTTGGATGGTTTACAATGTCAATGTATTACCCCAAACAATCTCTCTTCATTTTACCAACCTCAGAAGGATGGAAGGCTATGTCAACCATTTGCCTTGTCAGGATCAAACTCCAAACTAAGAGCAGAGTTTGCCTGCAATACTGCATTTTAATCACTGCACCACAATATAGCTGTTTGGACTGTGGGACTGTTTCTATCATAAATTAAATATTTGCAAAGCATTTGTGTGTTTAATGCATTTATAGATAAAAGGTAAAGGTTTCCTCTGTCCAGTCATGTCCGACTCTAAGGGTGTGTGTGCTGATCTCCATTTCTTAGCCGAGGGAACCAGCATTGTCTGAAGACACTTCTGTAGTCACATGGAAAGCATGATTATATGCTGAGGTACAAGAAATGCTGTTACCTTCCCAACAAAGTGCTTTCTTATTTATGTACTTGCATGTATATGCTTTCGAATTGCTAGATTGGCTGGAGCTGGGACAAGTAACGGAAGCTCACTCCGTCACGTAGTGCTTGGGTCTCGAACCTGGGCTGTCAGCTTTAGAGGTGATAAGCTCAGCCATCTTTAACTGTTGAGCCATTGTACCCCCTTATTTACAAATAAATGTATATGGAATGATTTGGTGTCATTAGAAGGATGTGAATATGCATATATATTTCTGCATGCAAGTAATAGTGTGTTCTAGGCTAAGAACCAAATGATTTGCAGTGAATAGTAAATATAATGTATAGTGTAGCAAGGAGTAGAGATTTGAAAATGAACAAAAAACAGGTTAGCTGTGTTAAAGGGAAAATAAAGCAAAAAATTGCAAGTTTTAAATAAATGGAGAAAAAATAGAGCACTCTGATGAAGTTGTATGCAAAAGACCGCAACACTGGAGAAATTTTAGGATGGGCAAATGCGTGTAGAAAAGTAATGGCTAATAAGTGAGCTGTTGATAGAAATGAAATGTTTTTAGAAAGAAGCAAAATATCTATCTATCTATCTATCTATCTATCTCTTCTATTTGTTATACAAATGTGAGAGTTGAGCATGGCAGAAAAAATATAAAAGTAAATTAAATGTAGTGTGTCCTTAATGGTGCCACAAAATAAGAAGCAGTAGAATTAAGAATAGATGACATATTAATGTACAGAGACTAATCCAGGCAGTCGCCAGGAATCAAAACTGAGTCGAAGGCAGACACATGTATATACACAAAAGAGAACTAAAGAGGATCAAACAGCAAACGAAATGTTAAGAGGAAAGAATAAATGAGGTAGAGAAGAAGGGGAACACAAAGTTGTGATTGGATGGAGTAGATAAGATCCTAAAAATGAGAAAAAGATGAGACAGTTAAAAACAAAAATCAGTGTATGATCCAGATGATGGACATGGTAGAAACAAGCATAGTTCACAAGGATAGAGTGGTATTGAGAGGAATTAGTGTGGCAAATAATTTTGCCCTTTTTTATTTTCCTCTTCCTTTTTCATGTCTCTAATTTCTCTTGTTTACTATTTCTTACTATTTTTCTGTGCTTTGCATAATGTTGCTTATTATAGAAGGGGATAATGCGATAAGTAGACGTGTTAACATTTGCCAATGATCAAGGCACAAACAGGACCAGAAATCAGAATTATTTACCATAGCTTATTGTAGTAAATGTGGACGCCATAATACTACACAAAATTACTGAAATTGTTTAAGAAATTCTGGAAGGCTACCTACAATATAGTCCTAGAAGTTATTGGAACTTGCTCCTTATGATGAATGTCAGTTTTAAATAATCAAAGCTGCATTAAATATAGTGGGCCTTAAAACTAGGTTCATGTATTACATAAAGCCATAATGCAAGCTGTTTGGTTCTGGTATGGTGTTAAAGCAAGCATACACCTGGAGCATAGATTAATTTAACTGAGAGAAGGGAAAGATTGGGATTCCAAGGACATTTCTCCTACCCATCATAACAGTTTATTGCAATCTCCATGCCCATTTACTTACGCAAAAACAAGGAAAACAAAAACAAGTCCTTGTATGAGAATCCCTTCCATCTAGGAAACTATCACAACTTAATTGGTGCCAAACACATTTGTCTCTTCTGAACATAAGCAAAACCTCTAATCCTCAAAATTATTTTGCTAATCCTGCGTTCTCCAAGTCACTCCTCTCCTTATGAAAGTGTCCTAGAGGGAAGGCAGAAAGACGGTTGGCTTTTCTGCTCAAGAAAGTAGAGGATACAGTCATTGTCTCTAGCCCCACACAACTAAGAAATTGCCCTGTGCCCCAAAACAGGAGGAACAAGAGTATTGTTACTGTGGTCATTGTCAGTTTCCAAGGTAGACCAGACAGGAAACACGACCAGATGAGCCAATTCTTCTTTATTGTAGGGTTCTATTAACAGAATCTTGCAAGTCTGAAAGCACAAATTTCCCATTATTTCCATTACAACCTGATAACTTGGAAGGGAGGGGAGGCCCTTCTGAGCCAGTTTTTCTGCCCATTATGCCGCTGTGAGTTATGCCCTCTCTTATCAGACCATTCCCTAGGCAGCTCTCCCTCAATCTGCCAAGGTCATTCCCATATACCCGTGATGGCAAATCTATGGCACGTGTGGCACACCTGTGGCACACCTGTGGCACACGGAGCCATATCTGTGGGCATGCAAGCGTTGCCCTAGCTCAGCTCCAGCACGCATGTGTGCACTGGCCAGCTGATTTTTGGGCCTTCTGAGCCCACCATTTCCGGCCTCTGGAAGGCCTCGGGGGGGGAGGCCATTTTCGCCCTACCCAGGCTCCTAGAAAGGCTCTGGAGCCTGGGGAGGGTAAAAAAACAGGCCTTCCGGTCCTACCAAAAGTCAGGAAATAAACCGTTTCCTGCCTCCAGAGGGCCTTAGGGGGGGTTGGAGAAGGCTATTTTTGCCCTCCCCAGGCTCCAAGAAAGCCTCTGGAGCCTGGGGAGTGTGAAAAACGGGCCTACCAGGCCCACTGTGCCATTGCATGCCAAAAGCAGGGGGAGCATGGGGGGGTCATGCACAGGGGGCGGGGCACATTGAATTATGGCTGTGGACACAGGTGCGCAACCCCGCCACATTCCCCCCGCTTTTGGCACGTGACAGCAAAAAGGTTAGCCATCACTGCCATATACCATTACAGTTATTGACCAGCATACCCATCTCATCAGAAAACACAACATTCAGGAATAGCACAACAGCCAGCTGCTATGACCCAATCTATATACTACTAGAATTGGCTATACTGACCACAAAATTGTGATGGTAATGACCATCAAGACTGTCAGATTAATTTTATAAAGACAGCATAAGAAATTTGTGTAATTTGTATAAAATTATGGGATAAAATCTATGGGATAGATAAAAATAGTTACTGTACGTGTCTATGGAGATTCTCAGTCATCCAGGTCATGGTTGTCCCAAAGGTGCTTTTTCAAGAAGCAACTGGACTTTCTGGTTTTTCTTTGAAGATGTTTCGCTTGGATGAGAAGCAAGCGTCTTCAAAGAAAAACCAGAAAGTCCAGTTGCCTCTTGAAAAAACACCTTTGGGACAGTTACTATAAGTGTAATGTGAAACATAAAATCACTGTATCACTAAAATCTACAGATAAAACTATACTTAATATAATTTACAATAATAAAGTTATAATATTGTAACTGTAAGAATGATAATAGTGTGATGTAAAGTAAAATGGTATATAAAGGAACGACAGTAACATGAAAGACTAAAAGGGTAAAATATAGACACAGTCTTTGTCAGCCTGATAGCTCTAAGAAAAAAGAGAACGAATTCATGCTTCATGTAACATGGAAAAAAATCAATGTTACTCAAAGAGAAAGCTTTGACAATTTACTGAAGACCAAAAACATCACATCCTTTTCAGACTAATTAATATCTATTTATTTGATTTTTATAAAGCCCATCTCAACAACTTACTTTTATTCAAATCTCACCAGGCTCAAGGTTGACTCAGCCTTCCATCCTTTCGAGGTAGGTAAAATGAGGACCCGGATTGTGGGGGCAATAAGCTGACTTTGTATAAAAAAGAACACCGCTTAGGGGGGGTCGAAAGCTCTACTAAGCAGGTATATACAAAAGTATGAAGGCTATTGCTTAACGCATTGTAAGCTGCCCTGAGTCTCCGGAGAAAGGGCGGCATATAAATCGAACCAATAAATAAATAAATATACTAATAGATAAAAATCAAGTGACGATTTCAGAGAAACTTAAAATTTAGAATCTACCGTATATACTCGCGTATAAGCAGAGTTTTTCAGCCCGTTTTTCAGCCTGAAAAACGCCCCCTAGGCTTATACGCGTGTCACGAAAAAAATGACTTTTTCCCTGCAAGCTAGGAAACAGTGGGAGAACGGGATTTGCTTACCCCGCCCACTCCCAATCTATTGGGACTGCCTCCTGAGTTCCAGCTGATGGCTAGAGGAAAAAAAAACTCTTTAAATTCTTGCCCTGGGGCTTCAAAGGCCCCCCCTACAGCTGATCAGGGTTAAAAGAAAACAAATGAGAAGATCGGTGCCGGCTGCAAAAAGGTGCCTGCTGCAAAGAGCACATTTTTTTTTCTCCTTGTACTGAAACCAAAAGCGAAACTAAAACAGCTTGTTGGCTTTGCTGTTTGCTAAGGCAAATTTCTTTTCTTTTTCCTCATCAAAAAAGGTTGGTGCAAACAATGGGAAATTGATGGCAAATGGCAAAAGAGGGGAGTTCAAGATTTTAAAACACAAAAGAAAAAAAAGCTCTATTTAAATAGGGAATTGTAATAATTGAGATATTATTAATTGTATATTGTGTTGAAAGCAGAAATGGTTACATTGTGGTTTGGAAGAATATTGGGGGAAATTATTTGGTTTATTATTATTGGTAAATATAATTAATTGATTTGTAAGAAATTGGATTGCATGGAAATAATTGGAATATTCATGTTCATATTGATTAATATACAAAAAAGATAGTTATATAACTAATTGATTTATATTAAAATGTTGAATTTGTATTAAACAACTGTAATATTACATAATTAACCAATGTGAGGATGGATATAAAAATAGATGACAATGGGAAGGGGTATAATATAGAATAGAAGGGAAAAATTGAATTTGATTAAGATTAGAGGTGAGGATGAAGGGTAATATTGGTTTTTTAAAAAATAGATGAGGAATAAATATGGCAAAAAGGAAATATAGAAATTGTAAATTTAAGTGAAATGACTAAACACTGTTTAAATTTGTGAACCGGCCAAATATTCTGTTCAAAGAAAATACATTGTATGTTTGTATGTGTGTTTCTAATTATTGCTATTTATTCACATTTGTTCTCTTTTATTCTTTAAAGTTTAACAATTCATTCTTTATCTTAATATCTTTATATGTGTTTGGGGTTGGTTTTCTTCCCTTTTCATCTTTTTTATTGTACAGGAATCTTTCTCCTCAAACCAACCTCTACCACCTCTTTTCTTTCCTTCTTACTTTCTCTTCCCCCCCCTTCTTTTCCTCCCTACTTCCTCTTCCTTTCTTCTTCTCCTCCTCTCTTCCTCCCTCTCCTTTTATGCACATGGACTCCTTTTATGCACATGGACTACTCAGAGGGCTGAAAAAGTTATTTTTGAGTGGTCCTCGCACTTGTGACCAGTCCTTAAACTTACGACTGTCCTCACATTTTACGTTTTTGCCCTATCTTGTCACCATGATGAAGAGAAGCAGTTGTGAAATGAGTGACACTGTTTTTAAGAATGCTACAATGGGCATAAATGATGACCAGTCATAAGTGCGAAGACCGGTCAAAAGTGCGAGGACCTGTCAGAAATCACTTTTTTCAGCCCTTTGAGTAGTCCTTTTGTGCACATGGACTACTCAGAGGGCTGAAAAAGTTATTTTTGACTGGTCCTCACACTTGTGACCAGTCCTCAAACTTCTGACTGGTCCTCACACTTATGACCATCCTCACATTTATGCCCGTGCAGCATTCTTAAAACCATGTCACTCATTTCACAACTGCTTCTCTTCAGCATGGTGACAAGATAGGGCAAAAACGTAAAATGTGAGGACAGTCGTAAGTTTGAGGACTGGTCATAAGTGCGAGGACCAGTCAAAAATTACTTTTTCAGCCCTCTGAGTAGTCCATGTGCACAAAAGGACTAGCCAGAGGCCTGAAAAAAGTGATTTCTGACAGGTCCTCGCACTTTTGACCAGTCTTTTTTTATTTTGAAATTTACCAGTAGCCCCTGCATTTTCCACCCCCGGCTTATACGCGAGTCAACAAGTTTTCCCAGTTTTTGGGGGGAAAATTGGGGGGGTCGGCTTATATGTGGGTCGGCTTATACACGAGTATATACGGTATATCTCCGCTTATATTTTAACACAAAATAATAGCCATTGCAATATTGTTATTTTTAATATATTATTAAATTGCTGGGTTTCTGTGTTATACATTTATATTAAGTGCCTAAAAACAATACAATAAAATACAAAACGTGAAATATAACTGCATAATCAATACAATTATAACAAAAATATTAAAATCAAATAACAGTCAAATGTTTGTCAAAAGAGAAAAAGTTTTACCATTAAATATAAATCGAACCAATATAAATAGAAAATCGAACCAATTATTATTATATCCTGAAAATTATAATTCTATCTCTCTTTCCATATTCAAACAAGCATTTTACCACAGAGAATCTTAACAGGAAGACTATTTACACATTTGGACTGAGTATATTAATGTATTTAAATACATTTAAAATTAGGAAATAAATTAGTTTAATTATATAGCATTACAAAAATATGTATGTAACTTTAGCTTTATCAAGACAGGGTAATTAATTTGTGATTATTTATACAGTTTTAGTTGTTTTTTCTCTTTACATGTAAAACAAAACTATTTTAAAAAGGGACAGTTTTGAATTATGTTTTGAAAATTGCTGAGAACCTGATCCATATCACAGCATCTCCTAGTTTCACAATTTATATTAATATACTTGCAACATTCTTCAAATACCTTAGATAAATCAGACAATAGTTTCTTTCCTGTTTTACAACTTTTATCTAAGAACTTCCGAGCATTTTTTTAAAAAATGTGGCTGTTCAGCCAGAACTGCATCCTGTAGTATGCACTAACAATTTAAATTATGTTCCTGATTTCACAAAAGCATAAAAATCTCCTCCAGTCACTACCTTTAAAATTGGCAATGGAATGGCTAGTAATGCAACTATTCTCAAGGAAGCATGTGGAACTGCCATTAATGAAAAGTTGATTTAAAAAAAAACCAACAACTTAAAAAAGAGAGTCAGTTTGGTGTAGAAGTTAAGGCACCAGATTACAATCTGGGAGTTCTAGTCCTACTTTATGGGCAAAGATAACAGAGTCACTGTAGGCCAGTCGTTCTCTCTCATCCCTACTAGAAGTAAATGACAAAGGACTTTTGAAAGACTTGCAAGAAAACTACAAGGATCTATCTAGGCAGGTGCCAGGAGTTAATACTGGCTGGATGGTGTCAAAATAAAAATGAAAATGAAAAAAGGCATCACACTGGGATTTAGGACATCTCAAAATCCATCCTTCAAGCTGTCAGTCAAACCTGTGATAACAATTTCTGCAGACATCATAAGAATAATTTGTTTCTGCTTCCTAAATCCCTGACTGTTCTTTTTTTTTTTTTTAAGAAATAAGAACATCAACAAGGAAGCCAGGTTTGTTTAGCAATAAGTTATATAAGGCAGTTTTTATAAAAATTCAGTGTAAACATTTAATTTTTAAAAAATGATTTGGCAGAGTTTTATAAATAAGAAGACACTGTGTCATGAAGTTAAGCTTCCTGGGAACAGAATTCAAGGTTTTTGCACTGGCTATGTCCTGTTTGTGTGAGAGAGTAACACCTGACCGTTGTGGTTGTTGGTTCCTGCAGCTATGGAACTGAGCACTGCAGTAAAAAATGTACAAATGTGGAACAGTATCCAACACTTAAATAATACTAAAATAGAAAAACTTTCCAATGCAAATTTCAAGTTCTTCCTCTAATCAGCAGCTATAAACAAGGTACTAGCACTATTACTTTAATTGTTTTATTGTATTATAAGTAGAAGGAAAAAGGAAGAAGGAAGGGTGGAGAAGGAGAAGAAAGAGGAGGAGGAGGAGGAGAAGAAGAAGGAGAAGGAGGAGGAGGAGGAGGAAGAGAAGGAGAAGGAGAAGGAGAAGGAGGAGGAGGAGGAGGAGGAGGAGGAGGAGGAGGAGGAGGAGAAGAAGAAGAAGAAGAAGAAGAAGAAGAAGAAGAAGAAGAAGAAGAAGAAGAAGAAGAAGAAGAAGAAGAAGAAGAAGCAGCAGCAGCAGCAGCAGCTTTATTTTGATCATTGACCAATAAAAGTACAATCAATACAATGGACAATCTATTTCCTAACAACAAAAACTATTAGCAACTATTTGTGGGTAAGGTTTAATGTAGCAAATTTTTGCTACTTTTAAAGAAATAAATTTATTTTGATTATTTAATAATAAAAGTTATCACAGTGCCCTGGAAATTTAAATAAAAGAGGGGTAATCAACTGGTGGCAATTATTTCTGTAGAACTGGCAATATAAAAGAACATGAGCTGTGATTTCTATGGTACCCATATCAAAGGGGCAATATTGGGTTTCATATGGGGTTTTCCTATATTTCTGTTCAAGACATAAGTTTTATATCTGTGTACCACCGAGTGATTTGCAATTGTTGCAGCATAAAAATTCAATTAAAATTAATAGCTTCCAATCTGATCTAGACTATTTTCTATCTTGACCTGTGTTGCTGTTGCTCCAATTTGTGATTGAAGTGGTATGTGGAAAAATTGTGAGGAAGAAATGCTACCTAGTGAATGGTGAGATAAGAGAGGGCATAGTCTGCAGCTGGAAAGTGGCAAAGCAAGAGGCTCAGATGGAATTCTTCTTAGCTTTTGGGCCTGTAAAGGAGATGATGGGAGACTTGTACTTTCAGACTTGCATGATGTATAATGAAGCCTTGCCAAAAAATAGAATTAGCTCATCTGGTCATGTTTCTTACCCGAGTTACCTGAAAAACTTGACAATTAATGCACGCCCATCTCTAGCCTCTGTCACTGATTTAACTTTGCTTTCCAAACAAATTCCGTTTCAGACACATGTATGCAGACAGCTGGACTTCCACCTTTGGAGAAGCTGTGGGTTTGTGGTATCTTTGAAAATATAGAAATAATATCCACTGCCATTTGCATGTTCACTGGCTACAATTCTACTGAACAGAATCTTATTAGAACTGTGATGGCTCCCTCAGGCACCAGCTTGGATGAGAAGGAAGAATCGGCCCCGGGGACATTTGAAAGGGACTAAGGGGAGCACCATGGGGACATGGAAGGCTCTGTGGCAGAACTGGACAGTCGAGGCGAAGTTATGTTGGGAACATTGGTGAATCTGCAAGAAAGTGGCTGGACAACAGCCAGCTGCACAGGCCAGAGGAGAGGCACAGCTGCAGCTGGTCAGCAATGACAATCATCCAGTTGGGTGGGCCAAAGAAGAGACTCAGCTGCAGCCGGTCAGCACAGAAAAGGATCCTACCAGATCCTAGGTTGCACTGAGCTGAGCAGAGGGAGGTGCAGTGGAGATTGGCAATGCATCTTGCAAGGAGGAAGTTTTGCCCCTCCTAATGAGATGCACAGGTCATTGTCTATTTACCTCGGCACTTGGAACTCGGTGGTTGTCAGAGACAACTGTTCCTGATCTGTCCATCTGTGAATGCCTGTGACTCATTGTTCTGAACTTATTGTGACTGTGTTGACATCGTTGTGCCTTGCATCCATTGAAGTCAAGTTGCCTTAGTCATGCCTTAAACCTGTAGAAGCCGTGTTGCCTTTGTTGTGCCTTGAGCTCATTGAAACTAAGTTGCCTTCACTGTGCCTGGAGCATGAAGAGTTGTGGGTGCTTTCATTAGGCCTTGCAATTGGCAATTGCTGTCATCCTGAGCAGAGTTCATTAGTTCACTTTGCTGGCATTGTCCCTGTACCTTAGGTATGGAAGAGACTGCATGTTCCCTTTCTCCCGTTGCTTCTGCTACGTTCAGTCAGAGAAGTTGCTTGAAACTGATTCTAAGGGCTGCCCATGCAGAGTTGGGACCTGGGGAATAACTATGAGGTTGGCTGTAGGAAATAAACAAGCTTAATCCCATATGTGTGGGTGGGTAGGAGGACTGGGAAAGGACAGGAAAGTACTTCTCATCTATCAGTCCATTTCTCTTCACAGATTTTTCTGTAAGTGAGGCACACTTTTTGATACATCTTTTAAAAATATTTAATTGCTGCATAATCTACAAACAGATGGGAATGAGATTATCATGTGAAGAATTGAACCACTATGGAGAGGCTTCCAACTGGCCACTCTAATGATTATGATATCCCAGGACAATCCAATTATGGATTTAGCCTTTGTAAAAAAAAACTCTAATAGATTCAAAATTCTGTAAACGCTGTCCTGCTACAAAGGCACTATAAGGCAATGTGACATAAAAGGCAAGAACAATACATTTTCTGAAAGATTTAACCATCTTCCTTAGCACACGGTACATTAAGCAGGATACCTGATTTCTGGAATGAAAGATTGTTTGCATATTCCCTGCCCAGGCTGGAAGCAGTGCATCACATAATAGCTATAGAATTGCTTTGTTTTCACAACAGGAAGAAGGGAAAATAAAATGTCTGAGTTGTAAACCTCCATGTGTGAGGGATGTTGTATTTTTCCATTATTAAAAAAAAAAGAATCTCTGTACATGGACAAATAATATGTAAGAGAGAAGACGGTCTCCATGTTCACTATATGCTATCATCCAAATAAGTTAGATAATGGCTGGAGTTCAAGTACCACACAAAGCCAAAGTTTCTTTAACAAAGCAAATCACATAATGATTCAGTGCAATGTGTGAACCCATTTGGGGCTGGTTAACTAGAGATTATGAGAACAGATACCTGACACTGCCAAAGGGGGCAAAAACCAAGGAGGCAAAAACTGGAGTGGCATTCCATCATAGGACTAGGCCGATACTGACGGTATCTTCCTCTTCTAGGGAAAAACAGCCTCTTATATAATAAAATGATTGATGTATACTATAAACAACTGGGAGGTGAAATCCAGGCATATCTCACATCTCGTGTCATCCACTGGAGCCTTGGGCGTGTCTCTTCTGTTAGAGACTGTGAAAAGCTGGCTATTCTCTCAGGCCCTAATACAAAATAGTAGGTGAGCTCTTGCTGTTATGTATGTTTTCCTGCAAGGATATCATGTTTTTATTCTATTGCTCTGACTTTTTATTATGTAAACACTGCCAGAATTGGTTATAATCAGGGGATTCTTTTAATCAAGTAAATTAATGTTTTGCATTCTGTCAGGTCTCAGAAGTAACAACCCACAAGTTGTTAATTCTCCAATACAAGCTAAATACAGTGTTCATCAATAGAAATAGACCAGTTTATATTCTATTGTATTCGATTTATTAATTCACTGAACCTTCTTCCCTTTAAGTTAGGCATGATATAATATCAAAGAAAGAGATACTAAGAAGATCCAAATGCACCTAAGTGAAGGAAAGCATAACCATTTGTCACGACAGATAAATTTTCAAATTAACCAGATAGTTTGTTCACAAACTGCTTCCCAAATGAAATGAGAAACAATTAATTGCAGGAATTAAGTCAGTTGAAATGTGAGCTATTTAAATAAAGCAAATCACTAGCCCAATGCTCTGTGACAACTGCTATTTCAAAACTCCATTTTTCTTGGTAAACCTGTTACTTCCCAATTATGAGCACAGCTGACCTCATTTGGCATCCAAAGAAGGAAAAGTGAATTAACACTCATTGCATTTCAAAACAATTAGCATTAGTTCATTAGCAAACCCTAACTCATAAAATAAAGTGTTGTAGTCTCACAGAAAGCATTTGGCAAGCTTTTATCAATACAAATAGAAAAAGTATTCTGTCAAAAATACTTGTGTTTTATTTTAGGCTTTAACTTCAATATTTTAGCCTTTAACTTCAAGTATGAAGGCTATTGCTTAACGCATTGTAAGCTGCCCTGAGTCTCCGGAGAAGGACGGCATATAAATCAAATTTTTAAAAAAAACCTACCAAACATTTCACAAAATAAAAAAAAACCATTTAATCACAATCAAGTGCTTAGCATGAACCAACTAGAGGTTCACAAAGGCATTCAACAAATTGCAAGATGGTAAGCATAACCTGAACTGTGAAGAGCTGTTGTCTACCTTTCTGTATACAGTTGCAAGAAAAAGTATATGAACCCCTTGGGATTACATGGTGTTTTGCATGAATTGGTCATAAAATGTGCTCTGAACTTCATCTAAGTCACAACAATAGAAAAACACAGTCTGCTTAAAATAATACTACACAAACATTAGATGTTGCCATGGTTTAATTGAACATAACATGTAAATATTCACAGTGCAGGGAGGAAAAAGTATGTGAGCCCCTAGCCTTATGACTTCTCCAAGAGCTAATTGGAGCCAGGAGTGAGCCAACCTTGACTCCAATCAGTGTGATGATATTGGATGTGTTGCTGACAGCTGCCCTGCCCTTTAAAAACACACACCTGCTTTGGGTTTACTGGTTTCAAGAAACACTGTCTGATGTGAACCATGCCTCGCAGAAAAGAGCTCTCAGAAGACCTACAATCAAGAATTGTTAACTTGCATGAAGCTGGAAAGGTTACAAAAGTATCTCCAAAAGCCTTGATGTTCATGTGTCCACGGTAAGACAGACTGTCTACAAATGGAGAAAGTTTAGCACTGTTGCTACTCTCCCTAGGCGTAGTCGTCCTGTAAAAATGACTGCAAGAGCACAGCGCAGAATGCTTCATGAGGTAAAGAAGAATCCTAGAGTGTCAGCTAAAGGCCTACAGAAATCTCTGGCACATGCTAACATTTTTGTTGACACATCTACAATAAGGAAAACATTAAACAAGAATGGCGTACATGGGAGGACACCACGGAGGAAGCCATTGCTGTCCAAAAAAAATATTGCAGCACGTTTGAAGTTTGCAAAAGAGCACCTGGATGTTCTACAGAACTACTGGCAAAATATACTGTGGACAGATGAAACCAAAATTGAGTTGTTTGGTAAGAACACACAACACTATGTGTGGAGAAAAAAAGGCACAGCACAGCAACATCAAAACCTTATCCCCACTGTAAAACATGGCAGAGGGAGCATCGTGGTTTGGGGCTGCTTTGCTGCCTCGGGGCCTGGACGGATTGTTGTCATTGATGGGAAAATGAATTCCAGAGTTTATCAAGACATTTTGCAGGAAAACGTACGACCATCTGTCCACCAACTGAAGCTCCGCAGAGGATGGGTGATGCAACAGGACAATGACCCAAAGCATACAAGTAATTCAACAAAAAAAATGGCTTCAACAGCACAGAATACGCCTTCTGGAATGGCCCAGTCAACCCGATTGAAATGCTGTGGCATGACCTTAAGAGAGCGATTCACACCAGACATCCCAAGAATATTGCTACACTGAAACAGTTTTGTGAAGAGGAGTGGTCCAAAACTACTCCAGATCGTTGTGCAGGTCTGATCTGCAACTACAGGAAATGTTTGGTTGAGGTTATTGCTGCCAAAGGAGGGTCAACCAGTTATTAAGACCAAAGGTTCACATACTTTTTCCTCCCTGCACTGTGAATGTTTACATGTTATGTTCAATTAAACCATGGCAACATCTAATGTTTGTGTAGTATTATTTTAAGCAGACTGTGTTTTTCTATTGTTGTGACTTTGATGAAGTTCAGAGCACATTTTATGACCAATTCTTGCAAAACTCCACGTAATCCCAAGGGGTTCACATACTTTTTCTTGCAACTGTAGTTGCCTAAAACTACCATAAGTGGTCTGGAAGACCATTAAATGAACACAAAGCACTAGAGTCTCTTTGTGACCTTCTATAATTGTACGTGGGACGGACTCTGAGACCTAGGAGGAAGGGCTGTAGACCAGACAACTGAAATGTAAAGGTATCTCACCTCACAGAAACTGAGGGCGTGAGACGCTTTTCAGAAGGAACTCCCCCATTTTCTGGAGAGTAAAAGGAGAGGAGTAAAACGGATATATGCTAGATTATGGTAATGTAACCTTACAATAAAAATAGAACTAGTATTCTTTTCTGGATTACCTTAAGGGATAATATCTATTTTGCAAGTCTTAGAGTACTACTTTCTCCTTTCCTTTTATTCTCTGGAAAACTAGGGAGGGTCTCTTCTGAAATGTTTCCCATACCTTCCTTCCTTCTATGGTCTTTGATTAGTTGTCCATTCTGTGGCTCTTCCTCGTCTCCCAAGGTCATTCCTATATACCATTACAGCTTGTGAGCTGCAGATTTTATCTGTGTAAGTACACAAAATAAACTTGGTATCCAGCTTCTTAATTGGTTGCATGGAGGGGAGACACAACTGAAGGTGAGAGGCACCCCAGATATACGAGGCAGCTTGTAGGTGGCCTTGGAACAATCACGTTGCTCCGTGAGGTGGCATGCATTACTTGTAGTTCCTGGAAAAAACAGGGAGCCTTGGGAAGGGTAGAGATACATTTAGAAGAGAGTATGTGGTAGCCATAAATAGCCTGGAGAATGATACCTGAACTGAGGAAAGAACTCGATTATTATTAGCAAATTCAACCATAGAGAGAAGGTCAGGCTATTTGTCTTACTGGCAGTTTACACAGCACCAAAAGATATTGCATTTATTCTCTGTATTTCACCATCGGTTTGAGGCTGATGGATAAAGGAGAAATTGAACTTCACGTCTAACAGCATTGAGACTTCACCAAAATACCTAGGAATTGTGGCCTTTTCAATAAAGATTATTAGACAGATCACAGGATCAGAACATGCTGAATAAGTAGATCGTTTCAGATGCAGAAGTCAGTCACTACCAGCAATAAAATAAAACACTTTTCTTTTTAAAAAGATAAACACTACCAGGGCCTTGACACATAATGTAATACCTAAAGAAACTGTTGAGAATCCTTGTGGAGAGAGAAGGGATGCAGCAGTCCAATGTGCTTGGTGGCTAAAGGTTTGGCATAATCTTGATCCATGTTTACTGCAAGGCCACCAACACTTCATGGAACAGAAGTGGATCATTTTAAACACTTGTAAACAGATTGTTGTAAACATTCTCAATGGGTGACTTATATAGCAGATCTGTAAGATTTCCTCTGGGATCCCCCGAGAATATTTATTTGAGCCCACACATCTAAGCAACAATGCAAAGCTCCAGGCAGCAATGCAAAGTTTTCCAGGTGCAGGATGGTAGCAGAGAGTTAGTGATCTCAGTACATAAAATACTTTGCTTCATATGGCAGGCATCAGCTTATTTTCATAAAAATAAAGATATGAAAGTTGAAATGAGAATCAAGTTGTGTTCTGGTTCTATGAGAGGATGTTTCAGCTTCCTATAAGAGTTTCAGATTCCTGTGAGTCCATACCTACTTCAGTGGGGTGTTCACTTCCTTCAGGAAATGGTTAGAAAAATTCTTTGATGACTAAAAGCTCCTTGTTTAGAAAGCATCATATTTCCATTCAGAAAGCAAGAACTGCTTACAAAACCATTGTGCAAGGAAGCAGGTGTGTTTCCTGACACAATTTTTCCCTTGGTGAGGTACAATCTATAGGTATCACTAAATAAAAAAGGGTTGGATGGGATTTGGAGGGCAAAGAATGACTGAGATGCAAAATGTCTGTTTGAAGAAGAGAAAAACTTTCTTATTCTCAGAATATCACCTAATAGATATCCCTTCTTTCTGGATGGAATGTGTCAATGATATATTAAGTGCAGCACAATTAGGTACAAATATATACCGTATTTATCGGCGTATAACACGCACAGGCGTATAACACGCACCTTCATTTTAAGAGGGAAATTTCAGGAAAAAAACTTAAATTTCAAATAAAGAACTTTGAAGCAAAATAAGGGTAGCTCAGAACTTTGTTTTATTAATATTATTACCATTTATAAGGTAAATAATGTAAAAGGACAGTAAAAGCAACTGTTTTAACAAAGAAACGGATATTCTGTTTTTACAAAAGTTTACTCAGAAATCGCTACTAGCTGGGAAACCAAGAAACTCTTCATCTTCACTGCTATCTTCAAAATCGCAATGAACACTGCTGCTTTCACTGCTACTATCTTCATAAATCAGATCATCTTCTTCACCATCCAAAGCATTACTTATGCCACATTTCTTAAAAGATTTGATAACAATATCTTCTTTAACTGCATCCCACGAAGTCTTTATCCACTGACAAACTTTTGAAATGCCAGGTCTTTTCATCCGGCCAGAATTCGTAACTTCATGTTGGTTTTTATCACACATGTATTTATTCCATTCTTCACGCATTAAGGCTTTGAAGGGCTTGTTAATGCAAACATCCAATGGCTGCAATTGTGATGTAAGTCCTCCTGGAATGACTGCTATTTCTGTTTTGCACATTTGAAATTTTCTCTTTGTTGGTTCTGTAAGATGAGATCTGAATGAGTCCAGTACTAACAAGGATGGCTTCTTTAACAAAGCACCTGGGCGTTTCTCCCACACATTTCTAATCCAAAGCTTCACGCCTTCTTCATCCATCCAACCTTTGGGATGAACATGCACCTGTATGCCACGTGGAATTTTCTCCTTAGGCAAAGTTTTCCTTTTAAAAATGACCAATGGTGGCAGCTTGTTTCCATCTGCAGTGACAGCAAGGACCACGGTGTAATGATTTTTTTCATGCCCTGAAGTTTTAATTGTTACTGTCTTGGCACCTCTTGCTTCTACAGTTTTGTTTGAAGGAACATCGAAAGTGAGTGGTACTTCATCCATGTTGCCTATTTGACCAATTTCAAAATTTTGTCTTTTCCTTTGTTTGATAATAAAGGTATGAAAATTTATTATCTTCTCTTCATAATCGTCTGGCATACGCTGGGCAATCCTGGTTCTTGTTCGCATCCAAAGCTCATGCCTCTTCATGAATCTTTGGCACCATGATGCTGTTCCTTTGAAATCATGTATTTGCAACTCTTTGCTGATTTTCACTGCTTGAATAATTATCATTTTTGTTGATAATGCAATACCAGCTTTTCTATGATTAAGTACAAATTCCTTCACCTGTTCTTCTAATTTTGGCCATTTAGCAATACCGCTGCGAAAATTGCATTTTGCTTTTGATAATGTTTTGAGTTTTTCTTCCATTTTTCGCCACTCTCGTATTGTGCATTCTGTTGGTGGCTCTCCAAAATGCCTTGCTGCAGCCCTATTTCCATGTTGCCTGGCATATTCCACAACCTTCAACTTGAAGGCAGCTGTATATGCTCCACGCTTTTGTTTTAAATCCATTAGGGATACCAGAAGTAGGGAAATACCGTAAGTACCGGTACGTTTATGAATGCAGTTTTTTTCAGCGTCAGAGTGTCAGGATGAGTCACACTGCAGTGGTATACTTTTTACCTAAGTTTAAATTAAAAAAAAGAGTAAGGTAGTATCAGGGGTGTGTAAATTTACATTCTGCACAACGCCAATCATAAGTAGTGAGGCATTTCCCAAAAGTCAGCTTCACATACACACGCTACCTATGATTGATGATGTGCAGCGCTGGATCCTGTGTGATCCTTTGCAGGAATGGGGTCCTGTGTGTCTCTTAGATCCCATCCCCCTGTCAAACAGTACCGTATTTCTTTGCCCCCCCCCCCAGCAGATTTATTTTGCCATTCTGGTCCCCTTTAAATCTGTGCACACTGCTGCACAGCATCTATGTAATGCACTAGCACTTTGTTAAAAAGTACGGCATCTACTGTTGTATATATACGGTATATATTTTATAGAAATAATTTTAGACTATTTTCAGCACATACAGTAATATTATTTATTTATTTATTTAAGGATCCATCTACTTGCACATATTGGATCCAGCATGCTGGCACTATTGTATCACCAGTTTTTGCACATATGGGAATTAGAATGTTAGCACTTTGTATAATTATTTTATACCGGTAATTACCATATATAATTACCATATATTTTAACGATAATATCGTTAATTCGTTACGCAGTACAGAAAACCCCACTCCTGTTTATTTCACTACTTTACTTTACTTTACATGCACTTCGCCCCCCCCCCGCTCCGTTTTGGGCCTGGAAAGTCCCAACTTGCAAGAACACCAGGAGCAGCTGCCGGGGCAGAGAGGGCGGGGGCAGGCTGTGATGGCAGGCCGTTCTCGCCGGGTAACAGAAAGGCTGCTCCTGGAGCAGGCAGCAGAAGGAGAAGCCACCAACGGAGAAGTGAGCTGCCCCAGGAGGAGTGGAGGAGAGCGCAGCTCCTCACTCATGGAGATCCACTAGCGGGGAAATGGTCGTGGAAAGCAGCAAGAAATGCGCGAGCCAGGAAGCGGTCATGCTCCCTGGCAGGAGAGGGTTGCACGTTCACTCCAGCAAAGGTTTGTGCAACCCTCTCCGGCCAGGGAGCTTGACCGCTTCCCGGCCAGCGCACCTCCCCACCATTAGGCCTCCATGAGTGAGAAGCTGCGCTCTCCTCCGGTCCTCCTGAGGCGCCTCGCCTCCCCGCTGGCAGCTTCTCCTTCTCCTGGCTGCTCCAGGAGCAGCCTGAGACTTTGCTTTCCTTGGCAAAGCGCTTCATCATTGCAGCGCACGGGACACACACGGCACTGGAGGATCTGTGCTGCTATTATCCCACCCCGCCTCGGCCACGCCGCGAGGCTCGAACTCAAGGAGGAGGAAGGGGGG
>WNWU01013616.1:374047-385439 GCA_012654045.1 Ptyas mucosa
AGGGCGGGGCGGGGGCAGCTGTGGGAGCAGCCTGTCTCTTAGCTGGCGAGAACGGCCACAGCCAGTCCCTCCCTCTCTCTCCAAAGTTCCTCGTGGCAGAGGCAGCTTTGTTTGCCCGCTGAAAGCGCAGTCCAGGCTGCTATTGCTCCCGCTTCTCCAACAACTCGGAGCCCTGCGTAATAGTGGTGCGGCTTGCTCGAGGTAGCTGCTGTTTGCACTCCGCCCCTTCTTAACATTATATCGGCGTATAACACGCACACATCATTTGCCCCCTATTTTCAGGGGGGAAAAGTGCGTGTTATACGCCGATAAATACGGTAATAAATTTGAGGAATGCTGGCAAAATACAGGACATAATGAAAGGGGTATGCCTAGCTTTGCACAGTTTTGTAGCTTTCTAAGTCAAAGGCCTCCACTTAAAGAAGAAGTCCTCCATTCAACACACTGGAAAACCCCAACCACACATTCAAAATCAGGTAGTGCTAAAATACTCAAATGAGATGACTCCCTGGAAGGGCCTGAGTGGCGCAGTAGACTAAGGCACTGTGATTAACATTCAGCTGCTTGCAATTACTGCAAGTTCTAATCTCACCAGGCTCAAGGTTCACTCAGCCTTCCATCCTTTCTAAGGTAGGTGAAATGAGGACCCAGACTGTGTGGGCAATAAGCTGACTTTGTATAAAATATACAAAAGTATGAAGGCTATTGCTTAACTCATTGTAAGCCGCCCTGAGTCTCTGGAGAAGGGCGGCATATAAATCAAATTTAAAAATAAAAATAAAAAATTAGTATAATTAAATATGTACAAGTCCTACAGTAGAAGTCATTATGGAACCATTTGCAGAAGGAACTTCAGCTCTGTTCAAGCCAGTGTAACGTAAACTCTATACACTGAAGAAAGTATGGTAATTTTGGACCTTCTTTGGCAAGTAGCTATAGGGCATCCGTGTTTATAAACTACAGGAACTGGCATGCAAATTCCATCATTTTCAGTTTGTCTCTCCTGTATTGAGGACAACCTTCTCAATGGCCCTATTCAACAAAATGAATTTCAATGTGGAAAAAAGCAAAGTTTTACATTTAGGCAGGAAAAATCAAAGGTATAAGTACAGATTAGGCAAGAGTTGGCTCAAAAACAGTAACTGTGAGAGTCTTGGTGGATGATCACTTGAATATGAGCCAGCAATGTGCAGCAACAGCCAAAAAAGCTAAGACAGGGTTGTATAAACAGAGGCATAGACTCAAGATCACATGAAGTACTAGTACCACTTTATAAAATCCTAGTAAGACCACACCTAGAATAGTAAAGGTAAAGGTTCCCCTCGCACATATGTGCTAGTCATTCCCGATTCTAGGGGGCTGTGCTCATCTCCGTTTCAAAGTCGAAGACCCAGCGCTGTCTGAAGACGTCTCTGTGGTCATGTGACTGGCATGACTAACTGCCAAAGGCGCACGGAAAGCTGTTACCTTCCCACCAAAGGTGGTCCCTATTTTTCTACTTGAATTTTGTACGTGCTTTCGAACTGCTAGGTTGGCAGAAGCTGGGACAAGTAACGGGAACTCGCCCTATTACGCAGCACTAGGGATTTGAACCACTGAACTGCTGATCTTTCAATCGACAAGCTCAGTGTCGTAGCCACTGAGCCACCACCTGGAATATTGCAACCAATTTTAGTCATCATACTAGAAAAAAGATGCTGAGACTTTGGAAAAAGTTCAAAGAAGAGCAACTAAGATGATCAAAAGCCTGGAGACAAAAACATATGAAGAAAGGCTGCAGGATTATGTTTGGCTAGTCTAAAGAAAAGAATTGGGGTAACATGATAGTAGTATTCCAGTATTTGAGGGACTGCCACAAAGAAGAGGGGGTCAAATTATTCTCCAAAGCACCAGAGGGTAGGACAAGAAACAATGGTTGGAAACTAAACAAAGAGAGAAGCAATCTGGAATTAAGGAAAAATTTCCTAACAGTGAGGACGATTAACCAACGCACAGCTTGACTTCAGAAATTGCGGGCGCTCCATCACTGGAGGTTTTTAAGAAAAGATTAGACAGTCACTTATCTGAAATGGTATAGGTTCTCCTGCTTGAGCAGGGGGCTGGACTAGAAGACCTCCAAGTTCCTTTCCGGTTTATTCTATTCTCTAGAGCAGAGCGTCTTCTATCCATGATAGGTCTCTACATGATTGAGGATTCAAACATAACAAATTGGTTGGTTCATGGCTAATTATATACAAGTGTACTCTTTGTCATATTTATTCATTTATTTCAATATTTTACATAATCTTTCAGGGCAAAAATCTCCCAGGAGGAATACATAATAGAATTCTAAGCAGCTGTATAAACTATTTAGTATAATTTATTCTTATATAAGTGCCCAAAGACATTGTCAAAATATAAATATCTTAGTTCTGTGGCTGGAACAGTATGTACTTGAAATAAATCTGCTAACTAAGGCCTATGACAAAACATAAACACACTTTATTTATTGTCATCTGAAAAGTAACCCAACCAGTGGTGGGATTTAGCCAGTTCAGGCTGGTTCTGGCGAACCAGTAGTTAAATTGCTGGCTGGCCCCTCCCCTCCCCGCCCCTTCCAAGAATTCCCACGCACCCCAGGTAAATGCAGAGAGACCTACTAGGACCAAAATGGTGTGCAGCCCATTTTCACTCCCAGGAGGCTTCAGGGAGCCCTCCTATGCCCAAAATGGGGTGCGGGGGTATGTGGCGCGGCCTCCCCACAGCCTGTTTTCACTCCCAGGAGGCTGCAGTGAGGCCTACTAGACCCAAAACAGGGTGCGGGGGGGTAAGGCACAGTCCCCCCAGCAACCCATTTTTGCTCCCAGGGGTGCAGGAGACAGAGTGCTGCCTGTCGCACTGCCTGGTCACGCCCACCATGGCCATGCCCACCCAGCCGTTCATTAGGGCAGAGAACCGGTTATTAAATTTTTTGAATCCCACCATTGAACCCAACCCTTCTTCACTATCACCAGCACCACAAGAAAACAGAATTAAAAAACTCTGGAGGATTAATAAAAACAATCTTAGACAGAAACACTCTTCCAAAGTTGTAAGAAAAAGCAGCAAATTAAAGATTGAAAGTGAAACAGTGAACTATGGAGACATCTGAGAAATTAGTCTATAATTACATCATGTCTTCTTTGTGCTATGCTTAGCAGTTGATGAACATCTTCATGAACATCTATACGTAACTTTCTCAGCAATAATATAGGAGTCTGCTATTCTCACCCATTCAGGTGGTTTTTCAATCTTAGCATATAACTTGGATTTCCAGGTTGACTTTTCATCCAAGATACTAATCACACTCTAATCCAACTCTTAGTTTAATTGAGATTGAATAAGAAGAGATAAGTGCTACCATCTACCTGAGTTTCTATTGCTGCATTCTGTACCGTATAAAAATTTGAATATTGCATGTATTCAATTCAGTTTTATCTTATAGATTACACTCATTTGAAAAGACAAATATTTCACAGAAGCATTTTTTCAATATTTTACCATCTTTTCCAGTTTTTCCATTTGATTACATATGATTCAATTGTCCCAAAGGTGTTTTTTCAAGAGGCAGACGGACAACTATGATCTGGGTGACTCAGAATCTCCATAGACACATGATTCAATTAAAAGTCCACTGGAACATTCCTGTAAATATTTTTTTCTTGTATTCAATCAAATCCGATTCTCACAGACTGGCCGGACAAGCCATTGCAGTTTTCTTGACAAGGTTCTTTAGAAGTGGTTTGCCATTGTCTCCTTTTTCTAGGGCTGAGGGAAAGTGACTAGTCCAAAATCACCCAACTGACTTTGTGCCTAAGGTGGGACTAGAACTCATGGTTTTCCAATTTCTAACCTGATACCTCAGCCACACACCACACTGACTCTTGTAAATATATTACCAAGCAATGAACAACTGTAGAAAATATAAATAGAAGATTTTAGCCCGTCTGTAGACCCACTGGCTTAGAAGGAAGACTTCATAAAAATGAGAGGATGATTTTGGCTATGAAAAATTAAAACAAGTTTTAGCTAACTAGGAAAGAAAAAGGTCAATACTGTACAATAAAGGTGATATTGGCAAGAGATATAGCACAAGATCAGCAACATTCAACAGATAGAATCTAATCCGTACTTCTATCAATTCCAATGTTCCATTTTGACACAAATCCATTAAGGCTTATCAAGATCTTGATGACACTCAGCTCTCTGTTTTTACTGAATCAGGATAGTCTGTGAAGGTGTCCGAAGGCTATTTTGGAACAGTGACAGGCTGAGTGAGTGTCAGTAAATTTAAGCTATTGATTAGTGGTTTTTAGTTAGGAATTGGGAAAATGCTTTATTCTAGATGAAACTGCAATCCCACTGAAAGTAACACGTCCAGAACTTGTCCTCCTGGAGTCAGAGCTGTAAAGGCAGATGTTTCTTTAATGTCTAAATGCAGAGTGTTAGCTCCTATTTTTGTAGTATGGCAATACTCTAGCTTCAGTTATTCCCATTCCAATAACTTCCAAATGGAATCTTACAGGGCATCCCCCTCAGGGGTGGGTTCTAAATTTTTTTACTACCGGTTCTGTGGGCATGGCTTATTTTGTGGGCATGGCTTGATGGTCATGTGACAATTATTTAAGATTTACCAGAGGTACTGGTCTACCAGGCTTTTAACTGCTTGCAAAGCTGTACTGATCTACCCATTTATTTTTTGCAGGCATTGATCTACTCATGTATTTTTGCAGACACTGATGTACTCATGTATTTTTGCAGGCACTGGTCTACTGTTTTCTTTTAACACTGATCAGCTGTAGGGCGGCCCTTTGAAGCCTCGGGGCAAGAATTTAAACAGTTTTTTTCCCTCTAGCCATCAGCTGGGACTCAGGAGGCAGCAATAGATTGGGGGTGGAGCCAAATAAAAGGTAAGAATAACGCGGGGGTGGGGGGCGGGGGGGCAGAATTGGTTTGGTGACATCATATCGTCACCACTACTGGCTCGGGAGAACCAGGCTGAACCGGAGGAACCCACCACAGATCTCTCTGGATATAACTTCTGAAGAAAGCCAACCAGTGGCCAATTTGTTATGAAGTGGAATCCTAACCCCAACATCAATCATGAAAGCATTGTTTTAACAATAAGTTACTGCAAAAATCATATTGTAGTACAGGGGTGTCAAACTCCAGGCCCCGGGACCAGATCCGGCCCATGGGGGGCTTAGATCTAGTCCATGGGCCCACCCTGGAAACAGTGAGGAACTGGCCCACGTGACCTTCTCGAGCTCCGTTTTCGATAGCAGAGGGCTGCAGGAGGCCGTCGCTGCCCAAAATGGAGCCCAGGAGGGCCTTGAGCAGCCTCCCCAAGCTCCATTTTTGCTGGCAGAGGGCTGCAGGAGGTCATTGCAGTCAAAGACAGAGCCCCGGAGGGATGTTGTGGCCGAAAACAGAGACCAGGAGGGCCTTCGTGGCCAAAAATGGAGCCTCAATGAGTGACATCAAGCTGGCCACGCTCGCGCCCCCCCCCCAAGGTCACAACACAATCCTGATGCAGCCCTCAATGAAATAGAGTTTGACACCCATATTCTAGTATATATGACTAGAAATGACGAGGAGACCTGTTCAAATATGGCCTTTCCAATCCCAGTTAACATGTGCACTGAAATCCAATCTTGAAGCTTCTTCACCGATCAATTATGGTCAGTGCTATCTCTGATCAGAACACCCTGGAGAAAAAGTTCATAGGTGGTTATCTTCAGTGTTATTATGGCTTGACTGTGCATCTCCCATTGAATACAAACTGCTCTTGCTGCCAATCTTGTGTAAATTAGGCAGTGGCTCTGTATTCGGGACTGAAGAAAGAAATATCAGATAACCATCAGCAATGTCACATATAATAAAAAAAAATGTCTCCATGTCCAAAAGTCGAAACCAGGGTGTCTCAACCTTGGAATTTTGAGATCTGTGGAGTTTCAATTCCCAGAATTCTCCAGCCAACCATTCTGGGAATTGAAGTCCACACATCTTAAAATTCCCAAGGTTGAGAAATACTGGTCTAAATATTCTACACCCCAAAATTGTTTCTGCAGATTTCAAACCTGTATGTAAGTATAGGCTCTTCTGTTCTTGATCCTTTACTTGGAGAGCTATTGTGCCAAGGAAAAAAATGGTGTCAAGATAGAAATGCCTTCTCTTGTGACATAGCCACCTCTTTCACCATTCAAGGAGACTAGGTCAGGCCTCAATTCTAGCCCTAGAAATTGAAATACAGTGCTGATACTCAAACAGAAGGTCAAATCATTATCAGGCCAGCTATATTCTGATGTTGGTTTAAAAAAAATTTTTAAGGATGCCATGATAAATTTCTCACCTAATCGGAAGTGAAATCAAAAAACAAGTTTTCATATCATAAACTGTGGACATACATTAGAGATGGACCAAGGATCACATTTCAATTTTAAGCAGAACTGAACATTTATAATATTGGGGAAAGACTGCAGGATTAGAAATGCTTCAAAACATTTATCTCCATATTTACAAATTCACTTTTGTAATATTAAAGTCCAAATCATGCATGTATTTCAGAAAAAAAGAGATTCAGTTATTTCATAATATATTTTGCATATATTTTATATATAGATCCTTTTATATTAAAGTGATCAGCATGTTGCACAAGAACAAAATGTTCCTATGAGAGCTGAATTAGCAGATCCTCTGCAGTTGACTTATGACAGTTGTTAGGCAAATCCTGCAGTTGCAGTGTTCCATAGTCATGTGACCATCATTTTCAATGTCCTGCCGGCTTCCCCATTGACTCTGCTTGTCATAAGTAGCAATGAAGATCACAAATGGCAATCCCGTGATGGCAGGATATTGCTACATTGTAATTGCAGTCCAGCTGTCAAGCATCCAAATTGTGATAACTTGACAGCAGGGATGCTACGAAGGCTGCAACTATCAGGATCGATCATAAGTCCCCCTCATTTAGTGTTATTGCAAATTCAAACAGTTGCTGTATAAATTACCATTCAATGAGGAAAACCTATGTATGTACCGGTATATAAATCACTTGAAAATCATTTATATAGCAAAGTCTCCCCCAAAGCTGCTATCAAATGTTTTATATAACAGCTCGATCGTAGCTTTGTGTGGGGTGGGGGTGTTTGCAACTCTAGTTTATTCTGAATTGAGTACTTTAAGTAGACTTCAGACTGCATATGGCATTTGGAGTAATTTAAAAGAGTGGGGGCACACGCACGCACACACACACACGTGTGTGTGTGTGTGTGTGTGTGTATGCGTGTCAGGGTGGATTTGATTTAAATAAAGTTGATTTAAATCACGATTTAAATCACTAGTAAAAAGGCTTGATTTAAATCAACTCAATTTAAATCATAATTTTTAAACAGCAACTGTTAAAATGAGCCTTGGTGGTGCAGCGGACTAAAGTGCTGTTAAGTAGCACTTAGCTGCCAGCTGCTTGTAATTACTGCGAGTTTGAATCTCACCAGACTCAAGGTTGACTCAGCCTTCCATCCTTCCGAGGTAGATAAAATGAGGACCCGAATTGTGGGGGCAATAAGCTGACTTTGTATAAAAAAGAACACCGCTTAGGGGCCCCCGAAAGCCCTACTAAGCAGGTATATACAAAAGTATGAAGGCTATTGCTTAACGCATTGTAAGCCGCCCTGAGTCTCCGGAGAAGGGCGGCATATAAATCGAACCAATAAATAAATAAATAAATAAACTGTCATCTCTGCTACTCCTCTGACCTGCTATTGGCTCACTGACAGTCCCAATGTTGTAGAATATAGAGCCTCATGTTACATAACTAAGCTCCATTTCATGCTGAATAAATTAAATTATTTATGTATCTTAAATAGAAAACTATTGTTAGATAATTTTTTCACTGCAAAAGCATTTTATTAAAATAAATTTGATAAAAATAAAAAAATCATATTTAAATCATATCTATATCTATCTATCTATCTATCTATCTATCTATCTATCTATCTATCTATATCATGTTTCCACGAAAATAAGACTGTCATATATTTTTTTGAACCCTGAAATAAGCGCTTGGCCTTATTGCCATGCGCTCAAAAGCAAGCAATTTCTGCTTCATTCACTTAGCATTATTTGAGCCACAGTCTCTACCCCATTATATGTCCCCATCTCATGGGGAGATCTGGCAGAAGAGGCATGCTACGAATTTCGTCTGCTAGGGAACTAAACTTGCCAAGTCTAGAAGGCAGGCCTTCTATGCCGCCTTAAGGAATATCTCCCTACCCCACTCCCTCAATGTTAGGTAGGGTCCATGATCATCTCTATTGTTTTTCCACAAGACCCTTAAAACCTGATAATGTCATCAGGCTTGGAGACCTTTAAGAACGAGCAAGAGGTATTGAAGTGGCTCCATCGTTGTTAACATCTGTTTCCTCTCTTAGCCTTTGTGATTATTTTAAAATACTAATTGTTTTCATATGTTTAACTGTTTTATAGTCTTGTTGTACGCCACACAGAGTAAGTCTTTTGAGAGATGTAAATAAATTTGTTGAATAAATAATGTGGCTACCTATCCTTGCAAAACATCTGGATTCTAGTAAAGCTGCGGCAGTTCTTAAAGCCCTTTAAGAACTTAAAGAACCTGCACCTGGAATAACAGAAAAGAATTTGAATTGTTCTGAGAAAATAGGTTCTGAAGAATATAAGTATTATACATCCCCATACTAGCATTTAAGCAAGATTTTAGCTCAAGAATGAGTTTTTGCAATAGATACAATTTCATTGAAAGACAACTATTAATGTAGCCAGGACAAATATAAATGCCCAAGGCTATTAAATTTGAGCTCATTAATTAGGGAATATAAAAGCTATTGTTCCTAAATTACAGGTATTATTTATTCTGAGCTAAAGTGTCAAACTTTTTTCACCCAACAAGCATAGTTTTAATTACATTAACAATGAAATTGCATTGATTTATTACACCACTAACTAACAAAGTCTCTTTTTTAAAATAACTGAAATTCTTAAAACATTAACAATTAAAAATTAAAAGCAAATGGAAAAACCACGTCGAATTTATTCTTAAAATTAGAACTTAAAATCAGTTAAAAACCCATACAGGATTTAAAGGCTTTAAAACAAACAAACAAATCGAATTGAGATGTCACATCATTCATTCTCTGCAGGGAGTATACTGCAAAGAGCTAGAGCAGCAACACAGAAAACTCAGTCAGAGTCACCATCAGATATGCTCCAGCACATACACAAACCTCTTGAGATGATCACAGTCAATGTGCAGGTTCGGAGAGAAGGAAGCATTCTCAAATAGCCTGGGTTTAAGCCAGGTTTCCCTCTACAAGTAATGATCTGCATTTTGTATTTTGCCAAGAAAGGAATCGATAGCCAGTGCAATGCTTTAAGCACTAACCTTATTGGCCTCTCTGGGTTCTTCCCGAGACCAATCTGGCTGTCAGGTTTTGTACCAACTGAAATTTCCAGTCCAGAGACAAAGACAGCCTTCAGCAGAGCATACTTCAATAATCAAGCCTGAAGATTATTAGTACCCTAACACTTTTAGGGTTATCTTCTTCTAAAAATGTTCATTTTTTTTCTGTCACTCTCTGCTTCCTTAGATTAATATTTACTTGACATGAAATAAAGAATTTGAGATTGGTTTAGAATCAAATATTGGCAGCTCATAAAAAATGATTCCTGGGCAGAATTTGACCGCTGGAAAGACCTTGTTTAGAACATACGGGGTAATTTTGATATGTTAATAATGCAGTCAAAAGGGTACATGTTTAAAGTTTTATGAACTTTAAAACAACCTTACAATGTTGTGACTACAATTTATAGATTTTTCCACTCATCTAGCACAGCACCTTCTCTTATATGAAGTCCCTTTCATATTGGCTAGCTTGTCTGGTGGCATCTGTCCAAACTTGTTTATACAGCAGGCTCTCTCTTTGAGATACCAGAGAATGAATGGCATGTGTATGTAAAGTATACAGATTGAACAATCAATCTAAACATAATGTTTCTAAGTTCATTTCCTCATGTCCTCGCCCTGCCCAACCTCACATGCTGCTACGTTGGGATTTAGCTTCTGAAAAGCAAGTAGAATTCAATTTACTTTGAGGAAATGAAATTGAAGGTAACACAAAGACAACAGAATTTAAATTAGAGTTTAAAAATCATGTTGCTGTTCCAAAGTTTTGAAGAACACACTAGTTGCTGTTCAGGGAATAATAAAATAACAGAATATTGGGAGAGGGAGGGAGGGAGAGAGAGAGAAAGAGGACCCTTTTACTGTGGCTATCAAGAAATTCACCATCTTGAAGAATTTTTTTCTAAATTCTGAATTTTGTTCCATTACATTACAAAGTTAAAAGCTTGTTTTACTGATCAAATGTTTCACAGGGTACCCAAACTAAGCAAATGACTATTGCTCTAGACAGTACAGTTCATTGCTTTGGCCCAATAGATCTGCCTTCTTTAAGAAGACAAATACCATGTCCACTACAAGGAATTACTTCAAGAAAAGTGGGACGAAGGGGAAAGCAGGATGTGGCTCCTCCAAATGAAAGCTACTACTCTTAAGATTACGATTTTTGCCACAACTCACTTTAGGGAAAACTCTATTCCAAGAAGGTTGAGCCAACTGCCCCCTCAATCCTGATTGTTAACTACAGTATAGTCTCTACTATTGCAGCCTTCTCCACAGTTGCATTCAGCCGGCATAGTCTACTTTTGAGCAGATACATGCATATCTACTTCATACCAAACAGGAATCTTGTGTTATTTTTCTCAAAAAGCCTCTGCACTCCATACTGGCCCTGTCATCCGAGCTCATGGGACTTACTGGCAAACATGTAAGATTATTCTGAAAAGAGCTTGTTTATCCCCCCCCCACCCCCCCAAACAGCCGAGTGACAGGAACTGCCGTGAGAGGACTAGCCTGGGTTCTTGCAAACGCGGCGACATCTGGCTTAGTTAACTAATCAAGAGCAACTCAACCTGTTGCGGGAAGAAGCAAAAGAAACAGTGCCATTCGCCAACTGAGAGCCTGTTTTTTTTTTAACACCGGGGAGTTTACTTTCCTCCGCTTTCTCAGTGACCCACGCATAAAAAGCCTATTTTGGAAAAGGATTTGGCGACAGGACGAGTGGAAGAGATCCTGCGCCGGGCTACAATCAACCGGATCCAGCCACCGTAGAAGTTCCTGAAAATAAAATTCTTCCGGACTCGGCGTAACAAACTGCACCTGCCCTCGTCTCCCCCCTCTCCGCACTTCAACACGAATCCGGCGCAACAATGGACACAAACCAGCCTTCTCCGGTCAGCCACCGGCTGCGTTTCCTTTTTTTCAGAGCGCCCCCCCCCCCCC